>CAUYPK010104051.1:0-120098 GCA_963574355.1 Loris lydekkerianus | reverse complement strand
GGAAGGAAGGAGGGAGGGAGGGAGGGAGGGAGGGGAGGAAGGAAGGAAGGAAGGAAGGAAGGAAGGAAGGAAGGAAGGAAGGAAGGAAGGAAGGAAGGAACGGAGGGAGGGAGGGAGGGAGGAAAGGAGAGAGAGACGAAGGGAGGGAGGGAGGAGCATTCCTATAGGGCATAGGAGCACACACGGGGTTTCTCCACACTTTGGCCAACATCAGACATTAAAACTTATCACTGGTCCACCCAGCCCTGGGCTGTGGCTCCAGTCACTACTGGGCCCATTGCCTGTTACGTGGTGTCATTGGAGCTGAAGTGGTCATAGCTTTTCCATCACACTGACTTTTGAAGAGTCAGACTTCTCTTCAAAAACCACAAAATCATATATTTCTGAGAGTATTCTCCAGTGAGAAGAGTCTAAGCAGGAGCCACCAAACTAAACACCTTTGTGGGCCTGTCACCAAGGAACCCCCAGTTTGAACACCTGGCAGACTGGAGAGTTTCCTGCATTTGGAGGGGTGGAGACCACACCATCCCTCTGGCCTCACCTGCCTCCCTGAAGTGGTCTTGGGTTCCAGGAAAGGAGAGTTCCAATGCCTTTCACCATCAGTTTTGCAGGGGCAGCTGTTGATGTGTCCCTGGGAGGTCTAGTTTCCAGGAACCTGACCTGCCTTCATGAAGGAAAGGCAAGGGCAGCAATGGTGGCTGACTGATAAATTATCAGGACTCAGTGACCTTTGAGGATGTGGCTGTGAGCTTCACCCAGGAGGAATGGGCCTTAATGGACTCAGCTCAGAGATCTGTACAGAGATGTGATGCTGGAAACCTAAACGACCCTGGCCTCAGTAGAAGTGTAGCTCCTCCTCTGCATGTGGGTCTGTCATCTCCTGCACAGGCCTCCTCCGTGGGCAAGTCTCCCTGTGCACAGGGGTCTCTCCATCTCACACCTAGGATGTGTTGCCTGGGGAAAGAGAAGTCAGTGGACCACAGTGCAGAGGAGAGAGCCCCACAAATGGCTGAATATTATTGGCAGCATATTATTTGTTTAAAAACATCAAATGGGACTCAGACAGCAGGCAGCTGCAGTGGAAGGGGGCCCTGTGACCTGTGTGGAGTGACTTCAGTGAGGCTGCGTGCCTCACCACGCCAAGAACTCAACATACAGGAAACACTGCCTCTGATCAGTGTGGGAAGGTTTCTACTTCCCACAAGAAAATGTCTACTGGAGAGAAACTTTCTGTGTTGAATCCATGTGGAAAAGCCTTTATCTGGGGTACACTACAGTCACCTTGGAGCTCCTCCCCTCAGCCATCTGGTGACCATAGTGATATTCAGCAATTTGAAAACTTAATATAACTATAACATAACCCTAATGAATATGCTACTATAGAAAAATAAAATAAAATTTACCAACATCATGGTCATCTTTAGCAATCTAATCGTGAAAAGTAGTACCTTATTGTCATTATTTTAATCTATACTTGTTTAATGATGAGTGAAATTAAAGGATCTTTTTATCTACAGTAGAACCTCTGTAAGCTGACCCCCCCAAGGGACAGTAACTAACAGGCCAACATACAGAGGTAGTCAACATAAGGAACCAGGCTTACTGCAGGTGATACACACATGTGGTGGGTGTCTGGTCTATGAAAATTAGGTCAACTTCAGGAGGTGGTCAACTATGGAGGTTCCATTGTATTTATTTATTTTTTTAATTTCTTTTTCCGGGAACTGCCAATTCTTCATCTACTGCAGTGTTCTTCAACCTTTTTCATCTCACAGCACACTTGAACCTATAGCTAAATTTCTGTGGCATATTTAAATATGTTGATCCCAAAAAAGAGTAAAAGAAAGAATGTCACTGCCGGGGATGCTACGCCTCCCGGTGTCGCATGAAAGAACCAGGCAGGACACGGATAGAAGTGCTAGCTTGCAAGAGGTGGGCTCGGCAGAAGCGCAGGAGAGCCCTAACCCCCCTCCACAGCGGCTATTTATTCAGGTTATACACAACAGGTGTGGAGAGTTAAAGTCATGACTTAGGAGGGCTGCATTCGTAAGGATGGCCACGTGCTTTTCCTCGCATGTTCTTTGCCCACAACCCCCATGAAGGAGCACCAAGCATCAGTATTTAACACCTGCTTACTAATGAGTGACCAATCTTATCTCATTCCGGAACACTGAGTTACTCGGGGGATTACCCCCAAGTCACAAAACGTCTCTAGGCTTGCCAGGAGACTGTCCTGTTCTCAGCGTTTCCTTTTAATGTGATACGAATCAGTAACCGTCCTTGCAAGCATGGTGTCCATTCCTCTACAAAAGAATATACTTCCTGTGCTTTGCACTTCTTTCAGAATAATTTAATTAATGATCTTTAAAAATGTCCGAGGCATACCTAAGATCCCCTGGCACACTGGTTGAAAATCACTGAACTACAAGTTGATACAGTAAAAGCCATCACCTTGAAAGAATCCTTTCCCTTTGCCTCCAGGACATGTCCAGCTCCTGATTCTGGGGCCCATCTGTCTTGTCCCTGTGCCAGCTTTATTTTGTTTACCTACGCCTGGGATGTCTCAGCTCAGAGCCCCACCCTATGTTGCTCAGGATAGAACACACTCCCTCAGCTGCTCTCCCAGCCTTCGGGCTCTGCCTCTTCTAGGTCCTCCTCACTCTGCTTCTAGGAATAATTTCTCCTACAGGGTAGTAATCCCTAAAGGAAGAGAGTGCTTTCTACCTCAGAAGGTTCTTAGGAATAAATGATGCAATCTATGTAAAATACATAGCTTACGCTAAATCCTTGATAAATGTTAGGACTTCTACCATCTTCCTAAAAAGTTAGTGCGGTGCTGGGTGCAGTAGCTCACACCTGTAATCCCAGCACTTTGGGACACCCAGGTGGGAGGGTCATTTGAGTCTAGGAGCTCAAGAGCAACCTGACCAACAGCAAGACCCTATCTCTACAAAAAACACGAAAAATTAGCCAGGTGTGGGGGTGCAGCCAGGTATAGTCCCAGCTGAAGCAAGAGAATTGCTTGAGCCCAGGAGTTCGAGGCTGCAGTAAGCTCTGATCATGCCATTGCACTCCAGCAGCCTGAATGACAGAGTGAGACCCCATCCTTTTTAAAAAAATTAAATTAGGGTGGCGCCTGTGGCTCAAGGAGTAGGGCGCTGGCCCCATATACCAGGGGTGGCGGGTTCAAGCTGGGCCCTAACAAAAACTGCAAATAATAATAATAATAATATTTAATATAATAAATAGGTAATATAAGTGCCTATGGCCTGTAAAATAAAGTCTAAAGGCCCAATAGCTCCCACAGCCCTGACTTTCCCGGATTCCTGGTTCTCAGCTTGAGCCACCTGGCTAATTTTTCCACATTCTCAGCTCTAGTCAACCCAGTTCCTCAGGTCTCAATATCTCTCTTTGTTTCCTCTGCTTGGACTTCGCTCCCCCCACTTATTCCGCTAGTGAGCACCTTTAATTCTTAAAATCCAGCTCAAACAGCACTTTCCCATGGTGCGGGCTCTGAATTCCTCCCACTGGGTTCCTGGGCCCCTTTTCTGAGCCTCTTTATTTATTCCTACATCACTACATCACGATTACTCGTTTACCTGCCCATCTCTACAGCGAGGCTGAGAACAGGGACTTTTTCTTCTTCTGTTGTCACATCCTCCATGCGTGGTACTCAGGAGGTGCTCTAGAAATGAGCGTGGAATCAACAAGTTCCATGTGTTAATAACACTCATCCTGCCCCTCCCACACACACAGTGTAGTCACGGAGACAAGGGATAACGTCCTGCAGGATAGGGGCTCTGAGGTCTGCAGACAGTCCAGGCACTTAAGCCCCCTGAAACCCACCTTCAAACCTGCCAAGTTGGCCTCAGCCATCTCCTGAATAACAAAGGTCAGAGGCCATTACACATGTGAGAAGCCAAAATGCAATCAAGATGCAAGCAGGTGCTGATTGCTAGGCCAAAGCCCGGGAGGAGTGGTCAGTTTTAGAAAATGGGGGAATACCTGGAAAGAATGCAGGCTTTGGGAATAGTAAATTTAAATGTCTTGTTATTCTGTCATAGCAAAGTAACCCTGAAACATCACTGACTTGACACAATGAAGGGTTGTTTCACCGCCTGTACTCAGCCACCACAGGGGCTGTGGCTCCTGCTCTACTCAGTACCAGGAACTCACTTTGACGGAGCTGCGGTCCCAGCAAGCAGACTCTGCACGGAGATTAACACGCAGGGTGCTTGGGGGGAAGTACTCCTGGAATCAGCTCCTGTGGAAAAGAACAGAATGAAACAGTGCAGGTCCAACAGCCCTGGTCTAACCAGTGGGGTGTCTGGAGCTTGTACAGCCCTTTGGAGCTGCCCAGAGCTGGGCCAAGATGACTGGACCCTTACATTTAGTGTCAGTCTATATATAGTGTCTATATATAGAGAGAGCTTTAATGAAGCTACCTACCTCTCTCTCTCTCTCTCTATAGAGAGAGAGAGAGCACTTTAATGAAGAGCTAACTGCTGAGGGACAGTTGTCCTACTGAAGGGGCAAAGAAAAGAAGGGCTGGTGTTTGCACACCAGATCCTGTGTGACAAGTCCTGGCCACTCCTGGAGGGACTCACTCCCTGGCAGTTCCAACCTACCTTACCAGAGGTGACTGCAGAAAGAAGGCACTGCATGAACAGAAACTGTGAGTCCCCGGGGATGTGAATCTACCACTAACAGTGTCCCACAGCAGGGAGGAGAGAGCCGGCAACCTCCTAGGAATGCTACCTGCCTCACCCAGAAGTGACACAGACACACTCCTATAAGCAGAGCGCCCCACGTGGCCCACCTTACTGCAAGGTAAAGGAGGCTTCCTCTCCCTCAGGAGGAAAGGAGAAATGGATATTGCTGTATCCCACGAAGGTCTGTCTACCTCAGGGCCTCTCCCACTTACTAGCAGTGGGAGAGTGAGAAATTGCTTTATCTTTCTGAGCCTCAATTTACTAATCTTTAAAGTAGGAAAAATTATACCTCACACATAAAAGTGTAAAAACCAGAATAAACACCCTTAAAGAGTCTACCACAATGCAACAGAACTGGTAACAGTCTGGTTCCAATCTTGAGTCAAAGGAATGAAAGGAGCCTATCCTAGTTCATTGCATTCATTTTATTCATTTTACTGTTATACTTCACAGCACAAATATATGATCCATATTCCCTTTTTGTACCCCAAAGATAAGGTTAAAATGATAAGTAAGGGACACTCACTTGATATTACATGTTGAAATTTAAGACAGATTTCAAACATATAAATAAATCAACTCCCACCCCCAAATGTTTAACTCTTCTATCACAGTACTAGGAAGCACGTTGTGGGCACTCAGTGGATGTTAACTATTACTACTACGTGGGAACTACTGAAAAATCAATCTTATTAATCATAGCCCCGAAAATAGATTTGGAATGTGAGTTACCCACATAAATAATCAGCTCAAGGGCCTCCCTGGGAGAGAAGAGAGCTGCCCTATGCTTGTTGAGTCACCACGTAAACAGTCATGGTAATTTACTAACAGTGAGACCTGTTTCCTGCTGAGCACTTCAGTACAGGAAGAGGTCACACATGTTCACATGAAAGCTGTTTTCTTGTCCACCAATTTCTGAGCGATCAGAGGTGCCCTTGTTGCAATGTCATCAAAATGAGACATGGAAATTCCTCACCTGCCATAAACTAGACAGAGCTTTTGAGATGCAAACCATATACATTCTCAGAGGAGAGGACTGAAACCAAAGAGAGAAGTCACTTTCAAAGAACCAGCCCCCCTCCTGCGTCCCCCTTCTATACACATGCTAAGCACACAGAGCTTTTGCAATCTGCTACGAAAACAGAATTTTAAAATAAACTCTGGTCTATTCTCTCAAGTAAGAATTTAGAAGAAAATGGATTTCTGTAAGGTGAATTTGTTCCTCAAATTAGTTCCATTCACACACACGCTCAAGCGCACACGCTCACAACACACATACATACCCAAACCATGCAGGGCTCATTAATAGACCTGGTATGGAGCAAGCCAGTTCATCCTCAGCAAGAGAGAGACGTTCAATAATTTTGAGGACAGGCTTGAGTCTGCACAAAAATATAACTCACAGAAGCCAGCAGATGGCACTTAATCATAATTTTTCCTATGATTTCTATTAATTGTCTAAATTCTGCATTCTGTCTTTCCAATAAGACAAATGACATGCTAATACGGCATAGTAAGTAATGTTTCCCTCTGAGATATTAAATAGGCTTGTTACATAAAATCCCCCCACCTTTGTAACTAGCCCCAGACCCATCTTTCTCATGCATATATTTATCATCTTGTGCCATGCATATGCGTGCCCGTATATCTGTGTGCTTCCGAGCATTGCAGCACATTTGATAAATGTAAAAAATAACAGCTAACACCTTCATTTATCTCCAGAAGCAAATGCAAATCAGGGAACTGGTGTTCTTAAAACAGTCACATAAAATCACTTAAACTACACTGTTTGCCAAAAATAGAAATGCAGAAATACCTCGGGGAAGCCACTCCGGCAATTTCTTTCAAGGCTCCTATTACATACAAACATTAACAGGTGAATGACCCCTTCCAGGCTGTTCTGCCCACCTACCAATTCCTTTGCTTTCCCCCCCACACTTCACAATGCCTCGCCCTCTTCTGCTTTATAATTCTCTTTCTTTATTCTACTTCCCTTATTCTCCCTCTTAAGCACTAGATTTGGTTTTCTAAATCTTGTAGGGACAGATGCTACACCAGTCAGAGTTCTTGGTCTCTGACACCAGAAATTGACTGTTAAGCAGAAAAAAAGTCTATTGGAGAGTGATCAAATAGTTCACAGAATCAACAGGAAGCCTGGAAAATCTGGCTCGCTAAACAGGCAAGAACCAAAGGAGCTGGCCCCAGAGAAGACAGCCAAGGTCACACCACGAACAACCATGTGGTTGGGACAGTGCCATCGCATCACAGCCACCGCTGCCACCTGCCTCTATGAATAGCGGTGTGTCCTCCGTATGGGCTTGCTTCATTTCCTCCAGGTTCCCAGTCCAGGCTGGGGAGCCCAAGGCCAAGGCTCAGAGGGCAGGCCTCGTGAGTTGCTTTTCAAGAGCAAAGCTGTTGTTCTGGCTCAGACCAAAGCAGGATGGGGGCATGAGCCAAGGTGCTGGGAAGGCCTAGCAAGAACGCAGGAGAGAGTAGATCTCAAGGGACACCCATGATTAGAAAGTAAGGGGTGTCACAGACGCTCCTCATTTCAAGCCTGCCCGTTCCTGGTGCACAGATGGGAGGTCTGTATCTCCAAGCTGCGTGGGAATAGCTTTGAGGAAAGGGAAGCTATTGGGCAGTATACACGCTAATTACACCAGTTCTGAAAAGACAAACTATACAGTGAAATCTGGCTGATGCTGTAGCCCTGCATGCAATTGTTCCATACATCCTTTGTTCTAGACAAAGCACGGGGTTATGGCTGCTAATGTGAACCCTCTGTTTTCAGGTTCTAGTTGGCCAATTGAAATTCCAGCTCCTAAGCGCTATTCCTTTGACCTTCCACATCATAACCCTTAATGGATCAAGACTAGCCTCTTTCTAGGGATGAAATTTGTAACATGATTCCTAGCTCAGTGTAGGGGCCTCCGCTCCCCCTGCCAGCTGGTCCCAATTATGAGCTGGTTTGGGTAATTTGAGAGTGTGGAGGGTGCCTGTGTGGGAGGAGGATTTTCTGAGCATTTGGCTTCCCTTAGGATCCCAAGCCCAACTAGGACTAAGGGATCCTTTAATATTCTCAATTATGGGGGCGGGGAGAATGTTGCTGGTTTTCCTAAAAAAGGAAATAAAATATATAAATAAAATCACTCAGTGGCTTGCCTCAGAATCACTACCAAAGCAGAGTGAGAAATCAAGGCAGCTAGCTGTCTCTATCATTCTGGCAAAGCACCAACATCACCTACATTTCTTGGGTGACAACCTCAATTTTTCTCTCTGTTTTAACGGAGGGGGTCTGTGTTACTGTGAGTTTTCTCTTGATAGATGACACCAGACAAGTCTTTAGAGGAGCTCCAGTCCAGATTTTAAAGCTTCACACATATCTGAGTTTAGTTTCATGTGTTTTTCAACTTAATGTTTCTTGAGCATCTATTATATACAAAGCACTGTGTATTCTGGGACTTGAGAACTAGATAAAGCTCAGAATCCTATAAGAGGGAATTCTTCCAGCCAGTGGCCTTCCAAGGACGCAGAAGGTAGAAGACTCAGCCCTTGGCTGGGAGGAGCATTTTGTCACTGACGTTGTTCAGAACTTCCACAGTGCATGGTGATTATACAAACCAGATGGCTTTTAGTTGGTTTGATTATTATTTTTAAGCCCTGTACAGTCTGATACGCCCCTATTGTCTGCACCTGGGCTGACTCCTCCTTCTGATTCCCACTCCTTCCAGTCACTCTCCTCCTTCCAACTCCTCTGAGTTTTTGCTGTCATAGGCAATCTGAGTAGGTGCAGGAGAAAACTAATTACATTTGAAGATGTCAGCGTTTGTGGAAGACAGTGCCCATAGCTAAGTGGGCAGTGTTCCATTAGCTGACCAATGCCAGTCACAGTTGCCTAGACGTGGCCTTTTGGGGTCTTACCTGAGGCATTCCCCCAACCGAAGTAGGCTGTTCTTATTAAGACCAGATTTGTGCTCTGGTGAAAATATCATGTCCTGGTGATACACACAGGTCCTTGAATCACACAATTAGCATTTATAATGCCAGATACCCTCCTTTTTTGAGATAGAGTCTCACTTTGTCCCCCTTGGTAGAGTGCTATGTCATCATAGCTCACAGCAGCCTCAAACTCTTGGGCTCAAAAGTGATTCTCTTGCCTCAGCCTGCCTAGTAGCTAGGACTACAGCGCCCACCATGTGCCCAACATCTCTTTTTCTTAGAGATGGGCTCTTGCTCAGGTTGGTCTCAAACTCTTGAGCTCAAGCAATCCAGCCACCTCAGCCTCCCAGAGTGCTAGGATTATAGGCATGAGCCACCGTGCCCAGCCACCTTTTCCTAACTTATGTTAGTTTATGTCTTTGGGCCTAACTGTTCTTGGTATCGTGTGGGTAAAAATACCTTCCCTGGATGGATTCTGGTAAGGATTAAATGAGAGAACACTTATACAAACACCCAGACCTAGGGAGCATTCAATGACTGCTAGCTGTTATCATACCATTATTGTTAGAAGATGTTTTAACATCATACTTAATTCCAAGAAACAGTTTAAAAATCCTTTTTTCTTGTTTTGAGACAGAGTCTCACTTTGTCACACTTGGTAGAGTGCCATGACTTCACAGTTCACAGTAACCTCAAACTCTTGGGCTCAAGCAATCCTCTTGCCTCAGCCTCCCAAGTAGCTGGGACTACAGATGCCCACCACAGATCCCAGCTATCTTTTCTATTTTAAGTAGAGATGGTGTCTCACTCTTGCTCAGGCTAGTCTCAAACTCCTGAGCTAAGGCAATCCACCTGCCTTGGCCTCTCAGAGTGCTAGAAATACAGGTGTGAGCCACCATGGCTGGCCTTAAAATACCTTTTATAAAATTCTTTTCAAGCTCATGAATCAGAGAGATCATAAGCAATAAAAAAGAGACAGATCCTGAGAGACAGTGAAGTGTACCAGGGTCAGCTGTGTCCGTGAAGATACAGGGGTGGGGGATTTTTTGTTGTTTTTGTTGTTGAGACAGAGTCTCACTTGTCACCCTCAATAGAGTGCCTTGGCATCATAGCTCACAGCAACCTCTAACTCTTGAGCTCAAGTGATCCTCTTGCTTCAGCCGCCCTAGTAGCTGAGACTACAGGCACCAGCCACAACACCTGGCTAGTTTTCTCTGTTTTTAGTAGAGACAGGGTCTTGGTTTTGATCAGGCCTGGGCTGAGAAGATCCACCCACCTTGGCCTCCCAGAGTACTAGGATTACAGGCATGAGCCACTGCACCCGGCTACCAATAAACATTTTTTCAAGACAGAAAGAGAAAGGAAGAGAAAGAAAGGAAAAAGAAAGGAAGGGGGACTTGGGGCCCATTGCTCAGTGGTTAGGGTGCCAGACACACACACTGGGGCTGGCGGGTTCAAACCTGGCCCTGGCCTGCCAAACAACAATGGCAAGTACGAAAAAACAAAAAATAGCCGGGCATTGGGGAGGGGGGGAGCCTGTAGTCGCAGCTACTTGGGAGTCTGAACGAGAGAATCGCTTAAGCCCAAGAGTTTGAGGTTGCTGTGAGCTGTGACACCACAGCACTCTACCGAGGGCGACAGAGTGAGACTCTGTCTCAAAAACAAAAAAGTAAAAGAAAGGAAGGGGAAGGAAGGAAGCAGGGGAGAGATGGGCGCCCTCCCGCCTTGCTCTGTGAGAGGAGCAGTCTGGCAGACTGGTAGAGAAACAGTTGCAGTAGACCTTCCTGGCCCTCACAGTGGCATGCCTAGCGCTTTGTTAGTATATTTTAAGGTGCTGTATAAATGTTTAGGGAAGGGAGAAACGGGGGATGGAAACAAGCGGCTCCCAGAGTGTGCGTCACAGAATAAACTTGGCTCTCAGAGTGATGCGTGACACTGTGTTTTCCTTTTCTGTAGTGGAAGTCGTTTCTCTCCGGAGTCAAGGACAGAACGTCACTTTGAAGCGCATCCTCCTTTCTCTGTGAAGAGCCTCTCCAGTGCTTCCTTTGGCTGTTTGCATACAGGTGGGAGGGGAGGACCCGTCCTCCTGCGGAGGGGTGAGCCTGGAGCGGGTATGCATCCACTGGGACAAACCATTCATATTCTTTTGGTCATACAAGTGTAGGGCAAGTAGGCCCTTTGTCCTGAGAGAAGTTGTGACAAGATTTTTTCCCTTTCCTCTCTCTCTCTGTTCCCAGTCAAAGCCTTTCACAGTCTTCAACAGGCAGATCTGGACAATCTGGGGTGGCTGAGAGCCCCAGAGCCTCCTAGTGGGGGGGAGGGGTCAAAGTTCAAGTCCCTGCTCTCTGAGGGTCCAAGTTAGAAGTATGTCACTATATGGCATGGAGGTGTGAAGCAGGGCTGGGCAGTAAAGCTTCCATGAGACTGGAGAGTGACAAACCCGTGGGCTGAATCTTCCTTATGTCAGACAGGTCCACTGGGTGGCAAAGGCAGGCACCAGCCCTGAACCCACCACATCAAGCCAGCCTGGGGCCAGGGAAGTGGCCGTGAGTGTGGACACAAGAGTTGTCCATCAGAACTATAAACCAGTGGTATTCTGGAGCTGGCTCATACTGGCTTGCAAGAACCAACTGGTACATTTTCAGGAATTTTGCAAGCTGGCTGCTAAACATAGCCATTAGTAATTTGGGGAGAGAGAGGGGGGAGCAGGGTGGGGGATTGGTAAGCTCTCACCTAATGGCACAATGTCGGATACACGGCACACCCCCTGGGTGAAGGGCTCAGCTACAACTTATACTTTACCTGACAAATGCGACGTTGTAACATAATCATTCCTTTGAACAATGCAACATAATCATTTGTACCCTCATATTAATCTGAAATTAAAAATAGTAATTATTTTTTTTTTTTACATTTTTCATTGATATAGCACAGATGAATGTGCTATGGGGAAATGTAATAGTTTCGATACATGTATACAATGTAATAAATATTTAATTATGCAAATTGTGGTTATGTAATTATTTAAACAAAGGTAATAATTATTCAAAACACATCACTTACTAATTATTTTACCACATTTTGCTATTGTCTCTGCTATTGAGGCTATTTAGATCCATGTAGCTCTTTAGTAAAATTGTGTCGATAATGGTGAGCTACTGCAGCATTTCTAACTCACTACTCTGTGCTATCACACCAGTGGCTTCAGAACAGTCATGGTGGGAGTATTAGTACCAAGGAAATCAGCAAACTCTGTCGGAGCTTCCCCCCATTCCCCCCAGGGGTGTCAGTTAGACATTTGGGAGCACACTGTTGACTATGACCCTCAAGACTTACTTATTGTGTCAGTAGTTACTGGGTGAGACCAGTGATGGGGTCAGGTCCTCACGAATGAGCATAACACCAGCCTGAGCAACAGTGAGACCCCGACTCCACCAAAAATAGAAAACCTGGGCCAGGCTCGGTGGCTCACACCTGTAATCCCAGCACTTGGGAGGCCGAGGCAGGTGGATGGCCTGAGCTCACGGGTTCCAGACCGGCCTGAGCCAGAGTGAGACCTCATCTTGAAAAACAGCTGGGCATTGTGGTGGGCACCTGTAGTCCCTGCTACTTGGGAGGCAAGAGGATTGCTTGAGCCTGAGAGTGAGGTTGCTGTGAGCTAAGATGCCACTGTAGGTGACCAAGTGAGACTCTGTCTCAAAAAATAAAAAAATACAAAAGTAGCTGGGCACTGGGATGGGTTCCTGTCATCCCAGCTACTCAGGAGGCTGAGGCAAGAGGATTGCTTGAGCCCAACAGTTTGAGGTTGCTGTGAGCTATGATGACGCCAAGACACTCTACCCAGGGCGACAGAGTGAGACTCTGTCTCAGAGAGAGAGAGACAGAGAGAGGGGGAAGGAAAAGGAGGAAGGGAAGAAACTGATTAAGAAATTAGGAAAAAACACCAAATATTTTCCCTCAGACTGTCCCTTCCACTATATTCTCCATCTCAATTGATGGCATTTTCATTTTCTGGTGCTCAGATCTTCGCAACATCTTTGATTTCTCTGTTACTCTTGTAACCTGAATTAAGTCCATCATCATCTATACTAAGTGTAACCTCTTTCTCACACACCCCCCATCCCACCACAAGATCTAAGCCACTACCATCTCTCTCCTGCAGCATCAGAAAAGCTCCTGATGGGTCCCTGTTTCAGCAGAGTGATCTTGTTAAATCACAAGCCAAATGACATCACTCCCAGCTCAAAGTCTTCCAGCAGCTCCTTTCAGCCAGGACGAAGGCCAGTGTCCTTCCTCTGCGCCGAGGGCCCTCCTGATCTGCACCCCAACCTCTCTAACCTCATGGTCACCTGCCTCCTGCTCCCTCTCTCCCCGTCTACACTGGCCTCCTTGCTGCTCCCTGCTACACAGACACGCTCCTACTCCGGGGCCTCTGCAGCCATTGTTTGACCCCCGGGGTGCTCTTCCCTCAGACAACCACATGTCTAACTCCCTACTTCACTTAGCTCTTGACTCCGAAATCATCTCAGGGGGCCCTTCTCTGGCTACCTAACCAAAACTACCCCCTCTTCTTCATACTTCATATTTCCCTTATTTTTTCCCCGTGGCTTTTATTACTATCTGTATTTTTATCTTTTTTTGTTAATACCTTCCACTAGCACGTGGGCTCATGAGGGTGCAGGCTCTTGTTTTGTTCACTCTCCGGATCCTGGAACAGTGCCTGGCTCACAATGAGTGCTCGTTTCAATGGTCCATTGCTGAATCATAAGCCACCCTTCAGAGTGACTTAAAACAACAGTTTATTATAGTCTCAAGATCTCATAGGGTGACAAGGCTCCACTGGGCGGCTCTTCCTTGGAAATCCCTCATGGGATGTGAGCCAAATGGCAGTTGGGACTAGAGAAATCTGAAGGCCTCGGCTAGCACAGGATGCTGGCTATAGGCGGAGAGTCTGCAGAGGCTGTTTGTCTTGAGTGCCTAGATAGGACCCCTGCATGTTCACTGGGGGCAACATCTTTAAAGATTAGCCATCACAGTATTTGATGAATATTTGTGGGAGGACAGAAGGCAGGAAGGGAGGGGAGATGGTAAGAGGGAAGAAATTGAAAATTTAGAAAGAAGAGAACAAGAAAGAGAAGAAAGAGACGGAAAGGAGGAAGAAAGAAAAACAAATTTCTGAACATGATGGCAGCATAAGGGCCCAGGAATAAAACCCGTCCTTTTCCTTCCTGACCCTCCTTTCCATCTCCCTCAAGTTGCACAATGCCCTGGCTTGGAGGCAGAAATTCATCCAGTGCTGTGTATCAGAACTGAAAGACTCTTGGCAGAATCTTTTACAATTTATACCCCAAGTTCAAATTTGAGCCAAGGCGTATTTCCAAGGGAAGAACAACACAGCACTTTATCTTGATGCTGCTCTTTCCTCTTGGTAATTTCAAAGCAGTTTTATAAACAAGTGTTATCATTGTACGAGGGAGGAAACTAGTAATATTTAGATAACCAATAACAAAATCTTCAAATCAATATTATGCTGAAGTGATTAAGTCATTACGTGGACTCGGAGGCCGGATACAACTGCATCAAATTAATAAAATAGAATTTAGAAGAAATAAAATACAAAAATTTCCACATTAAAACTGAAGTCAAGGGAGGATATAAGGAGCTAGAAATTAAAAATAGATTTATAGCAAACTACATAGAACAAAATTTTAACAGTTGTTGGGATATTAAAAATGGATTTGCTTTTAAAACAGTTTGGAATAGTTTAGTCATTTTCCAGAGCCACAGATATTCTGTGCCAGTTGGGTATTTTTTCCTAAACCAACCTGGCAGACAGTTGTCTAATAAGAAAGCTTTGCAGGCAAGCTCTTTGGCTAAAACCCAGAGAAATAAATGAATTTGGTTTTTGAAAGTTTCAGTCTCTCAATAAATAAAGGGATGGTATTCATTTTTCCTAGCATTGTTGATGATGATATAAATCGTGGTGTAACAGGAAGCAAATTTCCTGAGCTTGGGGGTCTTCCTCTAAGTGATATTTCCTGGGATAAGGTGGTATCATGTTTAATTTGCAAGATCTAGGCTGACTTTGTAATTTGTAAGGCTCTAAGCTGCCTTTGATCTTCAGCCCCCCCAAATCTGCCCATTTTAGAGAAATTGGGTTGACCTGTGTCAGTTAAGGTTAAGTTTGCAGAAGGATGTTGAACTTTCCCTGCCCCTACCTTCTATGTCCCCCTATAGAAAACAAGTTGCTTAAACAACATGGACATTTATTTCTCTTTCATGTAAGACTGGCTAGGTAAAGTGCTCCACAGTACCAGAGACTCATTCCTTTTTATTATTTTTCTGCCTTATCTACATAATCTCCATTTCCTAATCCTCTCATGGTCCAAAATGGCTGCTTTAGCTCCAGCACTCATTTCCCATTCCCTGCAAAAGAAAGAATAAAAAGATAAAAGGAAAAGAACACCTCGTCCTTAAAAAAAAAAAAAAAAACAACAACACTTTCTAGGTTGGGTGCAGTGGCACTTTGAGAGGCCAAGGCAGGATGATTACTCGAGGCCAGGAGTTTAAGACTAGCCTGGGCAACTTAGTAAGACTTCATCTACATCAAAAGAAAAAAAAAAATTAGTGGGGCAGATGGTGTGCACCTGTAATCTTAGCTACTTGGGAAGGTAAGGCAAGAAGATTACTTGAGCCCAGGAGTTCAAGGCTGCAGTGAGCTGTAATTATCCCACTGTACTCCAATTTGGGCAACAGAAGGAGAAAACTTGCCCCAAAAAAGGAAAGAAGGAAAGTAAGAAAGGGTGGAAGAAAGGAAGGGAGGGAGAGAAAGAGAAAGAGAGAGAAAGAGAAAGAGAAAAGGAAAGGCAGGAAAGAAAAAGGAAAGGGAGGGAGGGAGGGAGGGAGATGCCTTCTGGAAGTTGCTCCTGCTACTTCGACTTACATCCAACTGGCCAGACCTTAATCACATGAGCAGAGAGAGTCAGGGAGACTGGGAATTAGTCTTTCTGCGCCTTTCTAAACATTAAGTGTTTTAATACTATAAAATAGAGGAAAACAAATATTGTGGGACAATTAATAGTTCCTATCTGGCAGTTTATTCCTTTGACCTCCCAGAAAATGTAAGTGCATCCCACACCAAGGGACAAAACCCCAAAGTCTCTTGAAAGGATTGCCTCCAGCTCAAACTTAAGCTCGCTGGATGACAGAGTCACTCTCTTTGAAACCTGGTATGATTTTACACAGTCTTGAAAACTGTCTTAGCCTGTTCAGGCTGCAATAACAAAATATCTTAGATTGGGTAATTCATAAACAATAGAAATTAATTTCTCACGTTTCGGTGACTGTGAAGTCCAAGATTATGGTGCTTCAACGATGGCCCCTGTTGTTGCATCCACACATGGCAGAAGGGCAGAAGAAGGGCCAAGCAGATTCCCTCAAGCACTTTTGTAAGGGTACTAATATCATTCATGAGGATGCGACCCTCATGACCTGATCCCTTCCTAAGATCCCATCTCTAACTACTAGTCCATTAGGCATTAAGTTTCAACCTGAATTTTGGAGGAGACACATTCAAACCATAGCACAAACCATAAACTGAAAGACCAGTTATCTACATTCCAATTCACTGCACATAAAGTAATGTGGTAAGAAAAGAAAACTGCAGGCCGGGTATGGTGGCTCACACCTGTATTCCTAGCACTCTGGGAGGCCAAGGCAGGGGCATTGCCTGAGCTCAGGAGTTGGAGACTAGCCTCAGCAAGAGCAAGACCCCATCTCTAAAAACTAGCTGGGTGTTGTGGCTGGTGCCTTTAATCCAGCTTGTGGGAGACTAACGCAGGAGAATCACTTGCACTCAAGAGTTTAAGGTTGCTGTGAGCTATGATGCCATAGCACTCTACCAAGGGTGACAAAGCGAGACTCTGCCAGAAAGAAAGGAGGGAGGGAGGGAGGGAGGTAGGGAGGGAGGAAGGAAGGAAGGAAGGAAGGAAAGAAAGAAAACCACAATTGAAACTACCATTCAGAAAATGAGAAAGCCCCCAAAGTCACAGTCTATTGTAATTTTCAGATCCTCCTGAGCAAGAATAGAGGAGATTCTCTTTTCAAACAGAAACAGCCAGTTGCCTTGTCCTATGGAGGTGTGTCCGTGGCTGTGTCTGAGGCAGGAAGCACCCGGTGCGCCCTCTGTGTTTGCACAGCTTTCATCACCTGTTTCCTGTTGATGTAGGTTTTGAGATGCAAGGATTGCTTTAGGCATTAAAATAGTCACAGGCTTTGGCAGTGAGGTTTCTAGATCTTTGGCCGTGCAATTTCCTCAAAAAATAGGTGGACATCTCTTGTTCTCTGTCTCCTATCAGTTCCACGCATGAGTAACAATAGCCAAAGATCTTGTTTAAAACTAGTTTTTAAACTTAAAGACTCATGTCTCATAGACCTTTGTCCTCTTCTCTCCCCTTCCCCCAAATTAATGGCAGACAGTTGAAGCTATCTGAAACAATAATTTCTTAAGGAAAGCAACAGCTTTAATTGGATAGTAACAGCTAAGCTGTCACCCAGGGTCTAGCAGAGAGCTTTTAACGGCACTTTAAATGGAGCATCCTGCAGCGTTGGAACCACTGCCTGCGAATGTATCTTTTAGGGGCCTAAACATTGGTATTCTTCACTTTTATATTCCCGAATCACTGGACTGCTCATCAGTTTAGATGGCAGGCCAAAGACAGAGAGCATAGCCTGTACCATTTCTCTAATGTCTTCGAAAGTGGGTAGATTTTGCTTTAGTTTTCTGCTTTCCTACTGCCCATGGGTTTGAGGATTTTGTAGCAGTACCCGCGCCTGGCACCAATTTATGTTTTAGTTAGAGAAGGTTAAATTGCTACCAATTCTTAATTACTATTAAGAAGTTAATCACTCTAATGCAAAAGAAGTGCATTTCCCTTTCTTAACACTGTCTAAGACAGGTGCTCCAGAGATTCAGGGCTCAGACTGTGAGAGTCTCTGTCTTCACAGCCAAAGCATTCTGTGCTAGTGAATGGTCTGATTACAGCTTTCCCTCTTAGACCTTTTCTTCTTAAGAGATAGAGATCTGCAATAGAAAACAAGTCTTTTCTGATAGTCAAACCTCAGCATTTTTTTTTTTTTTTGGTAGAGACAGAGTCTCACTTTACCGCCCTCGGTGAAGTGCCGTGATGTCACAGGACTCACAGCAACCTCCAGCTCTTGGGCTTACGCGATTCTCTTGCCTCAGCCTCCCGGGCAGCTGGGACTACAGGCGCCTGCCACAACGCCCGGCTGTTTTTTTACTTCAGTTCGGCCGGGGCTGGGTTTGAACCTGCCACCCTTGTTATATGGGGCTGGCGCCCTACTCACTGAGCCACAGGCGCCACCCAAACCTCAGAGTTTTTAACGAATAGAGTGCTATGTGTGTGACGATGGGGCATCTGTATTGGAGAAATCTCATTTAAGGTTCTATTAGGCCCCTACTCTGCACTCACAGCCCTGTGGGGCTGCTATGAGCTTCCCACAAACCTGCACTCAGATACCCCCTGCTTTCATGACTTACTCCCTATGTGACTTTGGGAAAATGACTTAACCTTTCTGAACCTCAGTTCTTAACTAGGAAAAGCATATCAAAATTAAGTCTACCCATTGTGTAGGTTTGGTACAGTACATATCAAATAGATAATAATGCCTGGCATTTATAAGTGTTTATAGAATATAGCTATATTTATTTGAGGAGCACCTGATCATGATGTTAGAAGTCGGGTTTAAGTTCAGGCACATCTTTGTCTGGATGCTTACTCCGTCCCTTGCTAGTTGTGCGACTGACTCTGGGTAAACTCTGTCCTTGTCAGTGTTCTCATTTGGTAAATGGGAATCGTTAACACCTGTCTCAAAATGTGATTGCACTGATTACACACAAAAATCTCTCAGCATAGCGATTATCATATACTAATCATTTGATGTGAGATCTTCACTCTTGTTTTTAGAATTTTTTTGAGACAGTCTTACTCTGTTGCCCAGGCTAGAGTGCCCTGGTGTCAGCCTACCTTACGGCAACTCCAAACTCCTGGGTCCAAGCCATCCTCTTGCCTCAGCCTCCCTAGAAGCTGGAACTACAGGTGCCTGCTGGAATTCCTAGCTCATTTTTTTATATCTTTTTAGTAGACATGGAGTCTCACTCTTGCTCAGCTGGTCTCGAACTCCTGAGCTCAAGGGATAGTCCCACCTCAGACTCCCAGAGCGCAGCGTTACAGGTGTGAGTCACCACCCCCGGCCTTGTTTTTATTTTTTTTGTTACTTTATTTTCTTATTAAGAAGTCAATGTATGCTTATGTAAGTTTGGAAAATGTAGAGTTATTAAGGAGAAAATAAAAATTTACCAAACATTCAACTACTTGGACGACACCATCAATATTTCCTAATGGTTTAATTTCAGTCTTTCTTTTTCCACGAAGCTTTTATTCTTAAAGTTATGAACCATGGGGTACCCTTTGGGTCTATTCACAGGCATTCCCCAGTCTGTGTTCTGAAAAGGAAGCCTGAGATCTCTGCCAGTGTGAAAATAATTCCCCCATTCAAAGCTAAAGATTCCAGTTAATAACCCTGAGTTTCATGTGAAGAGAGATGTCCCTTCCTAAGTTAGTCTAGATGTGCTTCCATCTTAGAAAAAGGAACCGACCTCTGTGGGAACAGGAAGCATGGAAGACCCTGCATGTGAATCTGGGCCTTCTGAAGCCACTTGGCCAATTTATAACTTGCCTTGGGCTCGTTCTGCCCGGGGAGCCTCTAGTGCTAATTTCAGTCAATGGGGCACTCTCCTCTCAGGAGGGTTGAGAGATTTGGCAAATATCACAAAGCATGAAATGCAGACAGAAACGTTTAAACATTGCAATTTGGGGCAGAAATAAAACCCCAAGTTCTGGATTCACATATCCTGACATACCCAGTCAATTTGGAACCAAGATCAAAAACATTTAAGTTGGGCAGCTGAGGACTTATTTCTTCCCTAATGGGCTGTGCAGTGTTGGCACTCAAGGAATATTCCTTTTTTTTTTTTTTTATGATTAGTGATAATCTGATAAGAAAAGAACAGACAGGTTTGTCATTTTTAATTTCTATACCTCCCCTTCCTATTATCACTGCCTAGGCATTTTGCATTAGTCTTTAAAATGTAAATTTATCTACAGCTATTCATTCCGCCTATTCTAATGCCTGTCAACCCAAAATGAAAGAAAGCCATACCAAGGCAAGTGTGAGAGCTTCCCCTCCATCAGTGAAATCTTCCGTGGAAGCTTGCACTACTCAAGCAAGACAGATCTGAGCTCTTGATACAGCCGGAGAATGTGACCTACTTTAAAACCCAGCAGTGTGTGTGTGTGATGAAATGAAAGTGAATTGTTTTGCTGAAATCTGACACTAAAAATAGGGCACCGGATCCTTCCCCTGCTGGAAAAAAAAAAAAAAAAAAAGGCATTAAAATGAGTGTGTGTCTGTATGTCTGGGAATATGTCTCCATAGCAACCATTGTCCCACCTCCCCGATCAACAGCATTACCCCTCTCTGCGGAAAGAGGGCACATGCATGCCTTTCCCAGCACCCCTCCCACTCCCTTACTCCATGAAATCTAATTAAAGAGTGAAATGAATTTTAGCGATGGTTCTAGAGGCTGGGAGAAGTCCAAGGTTGGGGGGCGGGTAAAGAGAGGAGCGCTGGGGAGGACGGGAGACCTGCCCTTGCACATTGGAGCAGCGGCACACGACTCTGTTCTTATTTTTAAAAAGAGCGCAGCTCCCACACTGCAGAGCTGCAAGGGAGCGATAAACCTGCCACGCAGCGCCGTTATTACTTTAATGGATATAGGACTGGTTGAGCACTTTATTTCCACCAGGGCTTTTTATACTTGGCACCTTCTTCCCTTTACACAACATCCAGTTTTCCTCAGACGCCCCCCACTTCATTAATGAGCATTGTTCTCTTTTCTAATGGGGGGGAAAGAAAGCGATATGTGTGATAATAGGTCTGTCCCTGGGGTGAGGGGGATGAGTCAATCACACTTGTGAACGACCCAGCTCCCCAACCTCCAACCTCCTTTTTTAGTATAGATTAGAAGCCAGAGAAGAACAGGGGCCCAGGGAGTGGCAAGGAAGACCCCTGGGGAGGTGACAACTGACCTGGCATCTGCGGGAGGCCTCCCTTCCTCCTCCCCTGCACCTGCTTCCCCACCCTCCTTCCTCCTTCCACGCTGGCCATCCCTGCCCTTGGCTGTCAGGCCATCTTCTTCTCATTCCTGCATCCAAGCATTTCCTCCAGGTTGGCCGTCACCGTCAGTCTGGCTGTGGGGGTCCCAGCTGGAGCAGAATGGCCCTCACATGAACATTAGGTCAGGTCTGGGCTTGTCCCTCTAACAAGTGGGAGGCAGGTGGCAGGAAGCCTGTGGGGCCTCCTGGGACAGAGGCGAGAGTTAGTTCACAGTCTCCAATCGTGCAGAGTTCAGCGGCAGAGAGGAAAGGACGGCTGGCGGGAAGAGCCGGTTGGTGTCTGTCTCTCAGACTCACCTTCCACCCTGGCAGGCGAGTGTGATGTGCTGTACCCTTGGGGAAACTCAAGCGATGTGCTTGTCCACCCTGGACAGGGTGGCAGGGCCCAAAGTGGACTGGACGAGGGCAGTTGGCTGTGACTCTAGGCATCCACCAGAGATCACTCCAACTGTGGCATCTGCAGTAGCCGCCACCTCGACTGCCAGCCCTGCCGCTTTCAGCAGCAGGCGCCACCGTGTCGTTGGAAGGAATAAGCAGCCTCTCCACCTGGGCAGTGGGCCTTGCACTGGCCGGCAGGGCTTCTCTGCTTGCCAGCCAGCTGCGGCAACAAGGACCCTTGCTTGCCAGATACCCCTGAAGCCTTCTGGAAAAAGGCAGAGGGGACCCACAAGCACAGGTCACTATCAAGCCAGAGAAATTCCCATGACTTTAGTTTTTTGCCCAGGCTGATGTGGCTTAGGGCACTGGGCTTAGCCATGGTATAATCATGAAAACCAATATTTACTGAGTGCTCATTCTGGGCCAGAAATTTTTCTAAGCATTATACATATATTAAGTCTTAGACTTATGAGAGCCTGTGAAACAGTTATCATACGTATCTCCATTTAGTGAAGTAAGACTATTCTCAAGGTTATATAGTAGAAAGTGGCAAGGCTGGCTCAGCGTTCACAGCACAGTGGTTACGGCACCAGCCACATACACTGAGGCTGGCAGGTTTGAACCCGGCCTGGGCCTGCTAAAACAACAATGACAACTGCAACAAAAAATAGCCAAGCATTGCGGTGGTTGCCTGTAGTCCCAGCTACTTAGGAGGCTGAGGCAAGATAATTGCTTAAGTCCAAGAGTTTGAGGTTGCTGTGAGCTGTGATGCCACAACACTCTTACCAAGGGCAACATAGTGAGAATCTGTTGCAAAAAAAAAAAAAAAAGAAAGTGCCAAAGCTGTGGTCTCAACTCTGACAGATGGAACTCAGAGCCCACATATGGGCCTGTTAAGAGGGGGATATGTCAGTCACTGGACAACAACAAATCTCTAGTCTTCATCAGATCATTTTAAGTTTGTTTCAGTGTGCTTAGCAATTTTTTGAACATCAAAACATTCATTATATTATCATTATGCAAATGACATCACTAAAAGCATGCTTAAATGAGAAAAAGAAGTCATTGCAGAACTCGCCACTCCAGGGCCAGAGGTGTCTCATGTCTGTGATTCTAGCGCTCTGGGAGGCCAAGGGGGGTGGATTGCCTGAGCTTAGGAGTTTGTGACCAGCCTGAGCAAAAGCCAGACCCTGTCTTTAAAAGTAGCCAGCGTGAGCTATGACATCACGACACTCAACCCAGGGTGACAAAGTGAGACTCTGTCTCAAAACAACAAAACAAAAAAAACTCAGCACTCCAAAACAACTGGTTTTACATCTGCATGTTTTCCAAACCCTGCACTCACATATTTTACAGAGTGAAATATAATTGTGTATTCTGTTTCTTCTGGTTTTATAACATTGTAATATATTTTTATAATGTTATTTTCTTACTTATTTTAATTACTGGGTACCATTCCCTCAAGTTGATGTACCATAACTTAGCCAGTTCCCTTTTTTTTTTTTTTTTTTTTGTTTTGTTTTTTTGTTTTGTTTTTGAGACAGAGTCTCACTCTGTTGCCCTGGGTTCAGTGCTGTGGCATCAGTCTAGCTCACAGCAATCTTGGACTCCTGGGTTTAACCGATCCTCCTTCTTTAACCTCCCAAATAGCTAAGACTACAGGTGCCCATCATTATGCCCAGCTAATTTTTCTATTTTTAGTAGGGACAGAGTCTCACTCTTGGTTAGGCTTATCTTGAACTTCTGAGCTCAAATGATCCTCCAGCCTTGCCTCCCAGAGTGCTGAGATTACAGATGTTAGCCACCTCACCCAGCCTAGTCCCCTATTTTGGTCATTCAGATTGTTTCTAGCTTGTCACCATTTAAAAAGTAAAAATTTTTTAAAAGGCAAGGCATAGTAACTCATGCCTGTAATCTCAGCACTTTGGGGGACTGAAGCAGGAGAATGGCTTGAGGCCAAGAGTTCAAGACTAGCCTGGGCAACACAGCGAGACCCTATCTCTACAAAAAATTAAAATTTATCCAAGCATGGTGACATGTACCTGTAGTCCCAGCTACTCAAGAGGCTGAGATAGGAGAATTACTTGAGCCTGGGAGCTGGAAGTTGCAGTGGGTTATGATTGCACCACCAAATTCTAGTCTAGGCAACAGAGTAAGACCCTGTCTCTCACACACAAAAAACAAAAACAAAAATATTTGCTCTCACGTTTTCCTTTTATCCAACGCCTCGACTCTGTCCAGACAGAGGAGAACCATTACCTGTGCAATTGAAGCTATTTTGATAGCCCTTGGCCTCTATTCAAGGTTTACTCAAAGGTTAAAAGTGTGTGAGCTGGAAGGATTTCATTAGGTGCTATTCATTGCAGGACTTGGAAGGAGTGAAAGGTGAATGGAATTACACTCAAAACATTGCTGCCAATGTGCTGGCAACGGTGGATGTGACAGCCCGGCCAGGAGCCTGCACACCAGACTTACAGAGGCAACATTTGAAACTTGGTAACAGATGGCCCACTGGTCAGAGCTCAAAAGGCCAATGCTCCTTAAACCAATAGGACATGGACATATGATTCAAATGCTCTCAATAACCAGAGGGACCAGTACAGTCTACTTGCCAGAGGCTTCAGTGACACGTGTGAATACGAGTATGCAATAGACTGGAATTATTTCTCCTCTCCTAACCTCTGCTATTTAGTTTTCCTAGCCTCAGTGAGAGACTTTTAAAACTCTGAATCACCACTGACCACATTCCCAGCTCCATCTGGACTCAGCCTTTTTGGACTAATGAGAAAACCTCAGACTCTGGTGTATGCTTAAACCAGATGGAATTCAGCTTAAAACCTTGCTAAAAAATGATCCATTACCCCATATCCTGAAGGCTCTGTCCTGGACACTCCATCAGTCCAGACAGGCAAAGGCATGCAAGCAAAGCCAGGACTCAGGTGGGAGAAGTGGGGGACCTCATGGGCACAGTCTAAAGAGGTGCCACTCTCAGACCCTGACTTGTGAGACCCTGAGAGTGAAGGCCTCTTTAGACTTTGTGCCCTGTGCACCTTGCGGGTCTGACCTTTGTCTTGGCCGGGCCCTAATGTCACAGCAAGGCTCTGACTTGCTCACTGCTGCTCTTCCCCATGAAGTTCTGAATAACTATTAATAGTTAAACCTGGGTGTTCCCCAACATTGGCAGGTGGATAAAATGGGCTGCATCCACTACAGGGTAGGTGCAATGCAAGCTGACAGGCTGACATCCTTCCCCTTCCACTGAGAGTAGAAGCTCGCGTTCTCCAACCAAATGCCAGCCTGAGCTCATGGCCAAACAAGAGGCCCACACAACCCGACCATCACTCCAGTGCAGCCGAGTGCCTGTGCGTTTTAGCCCGCCGAGAGCATTAGCATTCAACAGCTGTGCGTGTTCACACTGCTGAATGTGTATTACACAATATTATCAGACATTCTCCTACGCAGAGCAGCAGTATTGCCCCATTGGGTGATTCACAAGGTTCCAACGCAAGCCGCCAGAGAAAAGGAGCTATCAAGATTTTGGTGATGAAATTGTAGCACATGATAACTGAGGAAGACAGACCGGAAATCTTTTCAGGCTAGATCAAGAAAAAGCTTTGACAGAATAAGACATGATTTCCTTTATTTGAAGCATTGCAGGTCTGCAGATCTCGGTGCAATGTGTTCAGAGTATGGAACAACGCAATGAATGTTCTACCCTGAAGAGCTGGGAAAGAAGAGTCATCTGAAAAACGAGGAGGGAGCCAGGTAAGTTCACACCTGAATAATAGATTCTCTTGGCAACAAAACCAGAGAAAGGGTTGGGACCTGCCCAGGTCTAGAGGAAGCAAGGAAACCTGCCTGAGACTCCACAGCCCTAGATTTCCTCTCAGGCCCCCTTGAGCATGTGGATCCTGAGAGCAACACCCTTTTCAGCTATCCCATGTCAGAGCCAGTGGCCTCCCACAGCATGTGTATATGCAAATCTACTGGGGTACAGGAAAATATATTAGAATTATCTTTAATAATTATTTGTCCTCATCTGCCTCAACATCTGTTCTTGAATAGGTTGTATGATGAACATCATTATGTATCACACTATGGAAGAGATGATAATTCTGACAGGAAGTACTCAAAAAGAAATTATACTAGCCTGGGCGTGGTGGCTCACATCTGTCATCTGGGAGACAAAGGTGGGTGGACTGCTTGAGCTCAGGAGTTCAAGACCTGAGCAAGAGCAAAACCCCATCTCTACTAAAAATAGAAAAACTAGCAGAGTGTGGTGGGCACCTGTAGTCCCAGCTACTTGGGAGGCTGAGGCAAGAGGATTTGCTTAAGCCCAAGAGTTTGAAGTCACTGTGAGTTGTGATGCTATGGTACTCTTCCCAGGTTGACAGAGTGACACTCTGTTTTTAAAAAAGAAAAAAAAGCTCGGCGCCTGTAGCTCTGTGGGTAGGGCGCTGGCCACATGCACCAGGGCTGGTGGGTTCTAACTCAGCCCAGGCCTGCTAAAAAACAAAAAAAAAAATAGCTGGATGTTGTGGCAGGCGCCTGTAGTCCCAGCTACTCGGGAGGCTGAGGTGAGAGAATCACTTGAGCCCTAGAGTTTGCGGTTGCTGTGAGCTGTGATGCTACTGCACTTTACTGAGGGCGACAAAGTAAGAATGTATCTCAATTAAAAAAAAAGTTTGTACTGAAAGGGTGCATGGTCAAAAATATTTGAAAGCCACTATTCTAAGTAAAAGGATGAAACCCCTCAGCCTGGCGCTCAAGGTGCTCTGGAACTTACGTATTCAACTTCTGCTGTTGCTGTTTAATTCTTTAGACCACCCACTGCAATAAAATTGCTGGTCATCCAGCAATTCCCTTTTTTTATTTGGAGACAGAGTTTTTATTCGGTCACCTGGGCAAGAGTGCCATTGCCGTAGCCTAGCTCATAGCAACCTCAAACTCATGGGCTCAAGCAATCCTCCTGCCTCAGCATCTTGAGAAGCTGGATTAGAGGAGTGACCACCATGCCCAGCTATTTCTTTTTTCTATTTTTAGTAGAGACAGGGTCTCTCACTCTTGCTTAGGCTGGTCTTGAACTCCGAGCTGGACCAATATTCCTGCCTCAGCCTCCCAGAGTGCTAGGATTATAGGCATGAGCCACTGTACCTGACCCCAGTAATTTCCCTTTTTGCACATTCTCTCTCTGCATCTTGGCAGGTGGAACGCCAGCAAGTGAGCACAGCAAAAGAAGTCGCACTTACCTGGATACACTGAGCCTCCCAGCACTTTAGTAGCATAAATTCTAGTCCTGTCCAAGATATCCCTTCCTAGATAAGCTCTCCCAGTGTAACACCATGTTCATAATTCTCAGTGAAACACAGCCTATGGCCGTCTGCTGGAGAGAGGCAGGGACTCAGATGTATTCAATTCTCATGGACATGGCTGGACACAGTGGCTCACGCCAGGCAGAGGTGGGTAGATTGTTTGAGCTTACCAGTTCAGAGACCAGCCTGAGTAACAGCGAGATCATGTCTCTAAAAAAAAAAACAAAAACAATAGCTAGTCATTGTGGTGGGCATCTGTAGTCCCAGCTACTCAGGAGGCTGAGGCAAGAGAATTGCTTGAGCCCAAGACTTTGAGGCTGCTGTGAGCTACGTTTCTGGAGCAGTCTACTTGGGGCTACAAAGTGAGACTCTGTCTCAAAAAAAAAGAAAAAATTCTCACAGACAAACATTACAACCACTGTCTCCTCTGACTGACAGCTGCCATTACTGCTTGGTAGACTAAAAACTAGACACATTGTTAGAATGAATACTGACTGTGCCCTCAGCCACACCAGCATTGGTGCTAAAACCTTGGCAACACAAGGGAAAAATGATTCCAGGATGTACAATATGGAGATCCAGAGAAAATACCCTGTCTCCGTAATTGACTCAACCAGGGATATCCCAAAGCAAAAGTGCTGATGGGAGGGAGCTCCATGTTCCTGCAGTTCCTACCACACAGTGGTGCCCAGGCAGGCAGTGGAACAAGCCCTCAGTCTACAGGCCTTTTCTCAAGGTACCCTGAGGCAGGTTGCATTTTCCAAAGAGAGCAGCACACTGTCTCCCACCCCTAAAGCTCTTCTGGCAATAGACATTGATCACTCCTCTGATGGAGTGATGAGGTCAAATGTCCCCTCCCTCTACATTGGGGTGGGCCTTTGTGACTTCTTCCATCAATAGAGTATGGCAAAGCCAAGGCAGATTGATGGATTGCTTGATTCATGAGTACGAGACCAGCCTGAGCAAGAGTGGGACCCCATCTCCACTAAACAGAAAAACTAGCCAGGCACTGTGGTGAGCATCTGCACTCCCAGCTACTTGGAGGCTGAGGCAGGAGGATCGCTTGAGCCCAAGAGACTGAGGTTGTTGTGAACTATGATGACAGGATGGCACACTACCAGAGCATAAATAAATGAGTATGGCAGAAGTGATGGAACATGGCTGCTGAGGCTAGGTCATCAAAATGCTGGGTGTTCCGCAAGGATCTGCCTCATGGACCATCATCAGTGGCACCCAGCACCACGTGCACCAGATGAGCTGACTATGAGCAGGCTACATAAGCTATCAGAGCCTCGATTTCCTCATCCATAGAGTGGGTATAATACTGATCCCTACTTCATGAGGATAAAATAAGATAATCCACAGAAGGGCACAGTACAATGCCTGGCATACAGTAAGCGCTCATTGTTAGCAATTATTAATATCACTACTTGACATTTAGTAGGTGGCCAATTAATATTTACATTTAGTAGGTGTCCATTGATTAATCCAACTGTGCTGGACACAGATGAAAAAGAAGACGGAGATCCAAGTTGTATCAAGGCTCTTCATGTCCGGGCTCTCCTCCTGTCTCCAGCCCCAGGCTTTGCTTGTTCCGGCTGCCCTGCACAGGCCACTGCGCAGTGCTTCCTGCTCCCTGTACCCCCCGCATTTCCCCTCAAGCTCCATATCGCCTCTTGGCTTTTGCTTTACGATTCCCTCTTCCAGAGGATTCCTTCCAACTCCTCATTCCCCTTTTAACTACTAACAGTCTGAATAGCTTGGTTCTGTAGGCTAGTTAAATTGAAGTTGTATGTAAGATAGAACAGGTACATTTACCTATTACCTGTAATAGCCTCCTGGTAAGTGAATCCACCTTTCCTTAGATGTTTGTAACTCAGGGACTGTCTGTATTAACACTAGTACTTCAGCTCTCTGCCTTCAGAGAACATCTGTGGAAGCCTTTCCTCACCTCACAATGAGATCAATTCTCTCTTTATACTGTCAGGCAGTGGTTCACCGTAGGGAAATTGCCTGCTAATTTCTCTGATTCCTTCCTGCAATCTTCACCACTGTACTCCTAGTAGCCAGGAGTGTCCAACCAATACTAGTCTCCAACAAACACTTGCTGAACAAATGATTGCAACCTAACAGTAACTTTAAAGAACATTAAAACATTAAAAGAAAGGTAACAATGTTCAGTGCCTTTGCTTTCTGAAAACAGCTGCTGTAGCATGTTTTGAAAAGATCTCCATCAAAATGCTCAGATAAAATCTTGGCATTTAATGTATGGAGTAAGCTTTGGTTATCTGGAAAAAGAATTTGCTTATAGTGCTTTAACAGAAGATGCTAAATAAACGGGTGTGCTGCTCTCTGGAGTGTTCACCGGCCACTCAAATAGATAAGCTCTGGAGAGGCTGAGGGGTGGGAAGAAGGAGCCACACTGATTTTATAGTATCAAGGATTGCGCCTTGATTACTTACCTGTTCAATGAATGTTTGCTGATAGACTCAGAAATTTAGAGCTTAAAGAAACTTAGATGACAGAAGATCGTTTGATTCATACCAAACCATTTAGGACACCAGGGATGGACCACAAAGCAGCTGTCACTGGCTGGCAGAGGAAGGGAACACCTTCCTGCTATTCCAAGGATCTGGCCCCAGGTGTCTGCGCTGAATGGCTTTCCAGGAACCCCAGCAGTCCCTGCCAAGAATGCATTTTCTGATTTAACTGCTAAGGCTTTCTGGATGGAACAAGGAAATATCTGCAATGCTTTTGTCTAAATGTGATTAGCGCGGCATTTGATAGTATTCCTTTCCAAGGAAAGCACATCACCCTTAGGCTGGGAAAACACCCAAAATTTCCATTGTGGTAAAATCCACAGGGGTGAGGCTCATGGCAATTTCTAACGCAACGGAGGCCATTTTAATTTCCTACAGAAGGGTTTCTGGAACCCAAGGCTCCACTCTGGTTTGTGTGGCAAGAACCTGTTGGAGCGCAGCAGGCCACAACCCGTGCTGCTCTGTGTGCTGCCTGCCCAACATTAAACGTCCTGAGACCATGACGTCATGGCAGAATGCGGAGCGGGTTTCCTCCCTGCCTGGGAAAGCCCTCTTCTAGACAGGATATGACATGCTGGTCTGGGAGATCTTAGGTTAAAGTTTTTCTGCCACCACCCATGGTAATAGGGAGGCAGGTATGCCGCCTCACAGTCTGAGCCCGTAGAGTGTATCTGAATTTCAGTCCGAGCCAGATAAAAAAGATTTGAACAAAAACAAGTTACTGCCAAGGGTACCGGTGCACCACTGGTTTCCTCCCAACCCCACCCCTGTTATGTGTATATTGGTTTCTTTCCCAAAAGCACACTGTGCCCTTAAGTAGGCAATTAAAAATTCTCTTTGTCCTTACAGACTACATAGAGATATGCCATGTACATGTACACGTGGCTTGATGCTACCATACCTGAAACCGCAAATCATGATGATGTAAGTTTTGACCCGGGCCGGGTTTGAACCCCCCACCTCCAGTATATGGGGCCAGTGCCCTGCTCATTGAGCCACGGGCGCTGCCCCATGACGTAAGTTTTGAACTTCAGTAGGGGCAACATAGTCCGGCTTACTGAGATCAAGTCATCTAATTCTTTTTACTGACATGCTACGTCCTTTCGTATTCCTATCATGCACTTGTCTTGTTTTGAAAATTGTGAAGGAAAGCTGAAGCGAGAATAAAAACATTAGAAAAGAGGAAAATGCTCTGCCAAGTTTTAGCGGTACCCAGACTCTGTTTTGGCCAGTGGGAGTAAATTAATTAGAGAATCCATTTCTATATAGAATTCTTACTAATAGAAAACCAGTTTATTTCTGGAGTTGCTAAATAAATATTGAACAATATTTCAAAAGTATCAATTTGAAAGGGCACCAAGTCATTAGCCTGCCAGGATGCTCACAGTTTTGTTCCAGCCCTGATCCTGGGAGATAAGTCATAGCAGGCTCCTCCAGCCTCCCTGGGCCTTTGGTTTGCTCTTCTCTTCTGTGAAATACAGAAATTAAAGCAGAAGCTTAATAAATGTTTGTTACCTGAGTGCCTTCAAAAGCATATAAATCAGCCTGGTGCAGTGGGGCTCACACCTGTAATCCCAGCACTCTGGGAGGCTGAGGCCAGGGAATTGCTTGAGCTCAGGAGTAAGAGACCAGCCTGAGCAAGAGCAAGACCCTGTCTCTACTAAAAATAGAAAAATTAGCCAGGTGTGGTGGCAGCACCTATAGTCCCAGCCCAGGAGGCTGAGGCCAGAGGATTGCTTGAGCTCAGAAGTTTGAGGTTGCTGACGCCAAGGCACTCTATCAAAGGCAACAGAGTGAGACTCTGTCTCAAAAAATAAATGAATAAAAACATATCAATCTTTGATGTTCATCCTGGAAAGAAGTAGCAAACTGAAATTTAGAAGCCTACTGTGCAAGAGATTTGCCATGACAATATTGCTGGGGTAAGAAGATTTGATCAGAGGACGTAGCAACTGTCCCATTGCCCCGCCCAGGTAGACTGGAATCCTGTCTTTATTACAGCTCATTTTTCTCTTCTTCTTACATAAGCCCTGTTTGGCCAAAGTCTAGGGGGAAAGCTGTGGGTGAGACTAGAGCCAGAAGAGAGATCAGGAAGAATATTTCTAGAGGCTACCATCTACAGCCTTCACTTGTGGGTGGCCAGACTCCTTAAAAGGTGTGTGTGTGAACACACTCCCCCAGACACAGGCTCACATCCACCTGCGTTAGCCTCTAACCCAGGGCTTTTCAAATGGAAATGTGCATACCAGGCAGCTGGGGATCCAGTTAAAAATGCAGATTACCATAAACTAGATCTGAGGTGGCATTTGAGAGTCTGCATTGCTAACCAGATGCTAACCTCCCAGGTGCTGCTACCAGGCTCAGACACAATGTGAGACAGCATCCCACCTTCTCCACCAGACCTGGACACACAGCATCCATAAGGATACAGAAGATCAGGGTCTAAAGAGGAGCTAAGCACAGAGGTTGGTGATTATATTACAATGTTATAAGTGTTCATCTGGGTACGTGTTTCGGCTCTGCGGAAAGGGATTGGGTAGAGGGGACCAAAGCTTAAAAAAAAAAATTGGTAAAAATCAATGGATCCCTTTCCTTGGATTCTCTTGACAGGGCCTAGGAAGGAAATAAGTGTGATCTGGCAAAACTATATTTAGCACCGTGAATGGTGACCTGGAGAGGGTTATGTTGTTATTCACTTTTGTATTCTGCTCACTACAGGGCTGGGAAATAAATTCACCATAAATGCACACTGACTAATGAATAAATTACTTATTACACTTCATTTAATTTTTTATTGTGGTAAAATATACATAACATAAATTTACCATTTTAACAATTTTTAGGTAGACAATTCAGTGGATTAAGTATGTTAACACTGTTGTTCAACCAACACTGTATCCATTGCTAGAACTTTCTTTTCTTTCTTTTTTTTCTTTTCTTTCTTTCTTTCTTTTTTTCTTTTCTTTCTTTCTTTCTTTCTTTCTTTCTTTTTTTTTTTTGAGACAGAGTCTCACTCTGTTACCCAGGCTGGAGTATGTGGCCTGTGCCTAGCTCAAAGCCACCTTAGCTCCTGAGGTTCAAGCAATCCTTAAGTATTTGGGACTATAGGCACCTGTCACAATGCCCAGCTAATTTTTCTGTTAATATTTGTAGTAGAGGCCAGGTGCAGTGGCTCATGCCTGTAATCCTAGCACTCTGGGAGAAGGGGGTGGGTTGACTGCCTGCACTCACAGGTTTGAGACCATCTGAGCCAGAGCAAGACCTCATTTCTAAAACGAGCCAGGTGTTGTGGCGGGTCCCTGCAGTCCCAGCTACTGGAGAGGCTGAGGCAAGAGAATCGCTTGAGCCCAAGAGTTTGAGGTTGCTGTGAGCTGTGACTCCATAGTACTCTACCAAGAGTGGCAAAGTGAGACTTCGTCTCAAAAAAAAAAAAAAAAGAAAGAAAAGAAAAGAAAAGAAAGAATATTTGTAGTAGAGACAGGCTCAGTTCTTGCTCAGGCTGGCCTCAAACTCCTGAGTTCAAGCAATCCACCTGACTCAGCCTCCCAGAGTGCTGGGATTATAGCCATGAACCACCACATCCGGCCATCCCTAGAACTTTTTGATCATCCCAAACTGATATTCTGTACCCATTAAACATAACGTCCTGCTCCCCACTCTCCCCAGCCCTGGTAATGACCACTCTGCGTTCCTCCAGGCTTTGTACACTTGCCTATTCTAAGTATGTCATATAAGCCGGATGATACAGTATTTGTCCTTTCGTGATTGGCTCATTTCACTTAGTGTGTCTTCAAGGTTCATCCATATTGTAGCATGTACCAAAATTGCATTCTTTATTTATTTATTTTTGAGACAGAGTCTTACTTTGTTGCCCTTGGTAGAGTGTCATGGCATCCTCATAGCTTACAGCAATCTCCAACTCTTGGGCTCAAACGATTCTCTTGCCTCAATCTCCCAAGTAGCTGGGACTACAAGGGCCCACCACAACACCAGGCTATTTTTAGAAACGGAGTCTCACTTTTGCTCAGGTTGGTCTCAAACTCCTGAGCTCAAGCAATCTACCCACCTCAGTCTCCCAGAGTGCTAGTATGTATATATTACATTTTCTTGAATCTGTTCATCTATTGATGAATACTTGGGTTGTTTCCACCTTTTGACTATTGTGAGTCATGCTGCTATGACCGTGGTGTACAAATCTGTACAAGGCCCTGCTTTCGAATCTTTTGGGTACAGACCCAGAAGTAGAATTACTAGATCATATGGTGATTCCTTGTTTAATTTTTTGAGGCCCTCCACACCATTTCATTGAATTTTAAAGTTGAATAATTTAATTATTTAGTAGCACAGGAGATAATTTAAGCATCTAGCTTCTCCTTACTGGGAGTGACCTTTTACTGTGATGATTTATAAGGCAGGTTGTCCTTGCTGTATCTTCTCTATGAGATGCTGTGACGGTGAAGCTGGAAGGAGCTGTTGGCCGCCTGGCTTCATCTGCACTGGATGGGCTGCTGGTTGGGACTGTCAGGACTTTCATTTTCTGGACCAACCAGCCAGGCCTCTCGGCAAAGTCTCACTGCCCATCCCTCAGCTACAGAGAGGAGAGATGGCCCCACATCAGTGTCGTATGAGTTTCTTCCGTAGGAGAACCCAGCCAGGGCAAAGCCTACAAATCTCCTCATGCCAAGGGTTTCTGCAAACAGTAACCGGGCAGTAATAATGTTTCCAGGGGGCTGATCTAACTCAGCAGCAGCAAACCTCTGGGAGCACAGGCTGCCCCAAAGCAGAGCCCTCTGAGGGTGCGGCTCAGGCTATGGCCAGGAGGGGCCGGTCTGCAGCTGGAGGCCATTAAAATGTGGCAAAGGCTCCCCGCTTTGTTCTCAGGATCAATTTAAAGTGCTACCAGCCTGTAGGGCAGGGAGTTAAATTCCAGAAACTGGAGACTCAGGAATATCCAGACAGAATCCTGACTTTCAAACACAGGATGTCATTTTTTAAAAAGCTATTTACTGAAATAACAGACTTTAAAAAATTCATCCACAAGCCCACATGCCCCTCCCCCGGGCAAATTCGCTGTTTTCATGTTTCCATGTTCTTGTCCATAGCTAATGTAATTTTTATTGCTGTTTTTACTCAATCAGTCATGCCTAGATTTCTCTTGTCTCCTCTCCACTTCTGAAGGCAGTTCTACCCAGATTATTGTCCTTTTCGGGTTTCTGGGATTGAAGGGGAGCAGGGTGAGTCTCATCCCTCTCTGTCTCCTGGCTCCCCACTCCTCCCACACACACACAGGCCTGTGCACACACCCTCCGGGGGCCCTCCTCATTGTTGGTAATGTGTTTTCACTCACTCACTTCAGTTTACTGCCCAACGTCTATGGTGAATACGTAGTGAGGAGCAGAAACGTGCCTTGTGAGCCTTCTGCCTGTTCTGCTCTGAGTCTGGCTAGAGTTGGTCATTGCGCAGGGTGCATAGGGATGTGTGATTCATGGAGCTCAGCCCCTGGCATTACTCCTCTTCTCTTTCTGCTCCTGAGTTCTCTGTTCCCCTCCACGATGACACCTCTCAGAAACTTCACTTACACTAAGTGGCTAGGGTAAGAGTTTACTGGATTTGTTGTGTTGGTCTGCACCATAACATTTGCAATTCCTGGAAAAGACAAGGTAAGACTTAGGGACTGTGGGCTCTTCCTGGCACTTCTAAAAAGCACTGTTCATTTTCTTGCCAATAGCAGGACCACGACATGGGTCTTTCTCTAGTGCCTTTCACTTCCCATCTCCTGCGTCATTGACTCTGACTCAAAACGTCCTTGGGGGGCCGAGTACGGTTGCTCACATCTGTGATCCTGGCACTCTGGGAGGCCAAGGTGGGTGAATAGCTTGAGCTCAAGACTTCAAGATCAGACTGAACAAGAGTTAGATCCCATCTCTACTAAAAATGGAAAAATTAGCTAGGTGTTATGGCTGGTGCCTGCAGTCCCAGCTACCTGGAAGGCTGAGGCAAGAAGATAGCTTGAGCTCAGGAGTTTGAGCTATGATGCCACAGCACTCTACCCAGGGCAACAAAATGAGACTCTGTCTCCAAATAAAAAAAAAAAGTCCTTCAGTTCAGGAGGCCCTGGCTTCAACCTTGCTGAACTTCTGGGTCTCTTGTTTCGGGAGACCTAACTGTAATCCCCAGTTGCCTGCTCCTGGGACTTTCTGCTTGTGTTTTCTTTATTATATCAAACTAGCTGCCATGACCTAGCAGACTGCACACACACCTTTCCCTCAGAAATAGGCCAGCAGGGGAAGTTGGGAGGCAGGGGCTGATTAGAACTTTCTCTCTCCCCACTATATCTGGGCTAAGTGAGCTTGATCCCCGTCTTATAAGGAATTTTTTTCAATGATCAACAGTTTCTCCTTTTAAGTGAAAAGAAGTATGGTGTAGATTAAATTCAGGGACTTGAAAATCAATATGAAGAAGACTAAACAACAGTGTAACTTTAAAGTCAGAGAGGTTTGGGATTAGACCCTGGCTGTGCCTTATATTGAATTTTGTAAGCATGAAAAATGCACTATTCTCTCAGCATCAAGTTTGGCATCTATAGCATGGAGCTAAAACTACTTCTCTTAGATTGTCTATACCATTAAGTGAGATAATGTATATGAAAGTCTTAGTTTGGGGCTGGGTGCAGTGGCTCACACCTGTAATTCTAATGCTCTGGGGGGCTGAGACCAGTGGGTTGCTTGAGCAAGAGTGAGACCCTGTCTCTACTTAAAATAGGAAAAAAAAAAACAAAAAAACAAAAAAAACTAACCAGGGGTTGTGGTGGGTGCCTGTAGTCCCAGCTACTCAGGAAGCTGAGGTAAGAGGATTACTTGAATCCAGGAGTCTGAGATTGCTGTGAGCTATGACACCACAGGACTCTATCCAGGGCAACAGAGTGAGACTCTGCCTCAAAAATAAATAAATAAACATAAAAATCTTAGTTCATTATCTATGTAGCACACATTACATAATTATATCTAAAAATTACTTGCTAATAATTACTGAATACTGTAGAAACTATATACTTCTGAAGAATTATTTCTATGTATTTCATATTTTATGTTATCATGTTAACTTTAATTCTCTAATTGTTAATGGTATACAATGAATATTTGTATATTGAACTTAAAAAATCATAACCGAGTATAAATGTCTAAGTTAATTCCATATGATTAAATTTTTCTTGAACAAAAAAATAATTACTGAGTACTTACTATTGTGTTAGTACACAAATTTGTATTAATTAGTATGATTTTTGACTGCAAATAACAAAATCTCCAGCCCAATTGGCTTTAAAATTAAAACAAAAATTTCCACGCAGCAATAATTTTCCAAGGTAGAATGGATCCAGGATCATCAATGTCCTCAAGGACCAGCTGATGTCCACTTTGCTTCCTGTCTCGTTTGACATATTAGCTTTCCTGTAGCCCTACTCCCTTCATGTCTATGCCTAGGTGTACACACAATCACATCACCACGAGGCACGACCACACGCAAGAGAAAAAGACATATGTGGGTACGTGCCTTTTTAAGAAAAAAAGAGACTCTTCCATCTCTGACCATAACGAGTATCAAACTCACCCTCTTACCAAAACAATTAGAAAACCGGACAAAATATGTGAAAAAAGTGTTTTCTAACATTCTACACAGGCAGTACAGGGTAATCTCTGAGAGAAAGGAAACAAATCAGATGAGTCCTACAATTGCTCAATGTTCTTCCTGGAAGCATTTTCCAGACCACAGAGCAGTAGGAGGTCCCCAGCCAAGCGTGGCAAGCTCTCCGAATTTGGGAGACAGAGATCAGAGTTCAGGGAGGTCAAGGTTGGAGTTTTGGAGGCAGCGTACTGGAGAGGAGAAAGTTACACAGAAAAAAGAACCCCCAGAAAGAGGCATAAAGAGAACTTTTGAGTCTCTGGATGAATATTGAGCTGTGCAGACTCAGATTAAGCTGCACAAGGATTGGTTACAAAATAACTATTGAAGATCCATAAGCTGAACAATTCCCAGTGTTCACACGGGAAGGAAAACTGTTTGTATTCCAGTTAGCTAGTTCTGAGAGCTGAACACCTGGTCATTGAGCAGAGTCCCCAGAAAGGTCATGTCTCAATAGTAAGATTAAACTAGCCATAGAGTCAAGGCTATCTGCCTCAGTAAAGCTTAAAAACAATCCTCAAGAAAATCAAGCTGATCTGAAAGTAACTGAACTGCCTACCCATGCAAACTCTATCACTCTTTAAAGGAACACAACAAAATCTAGATATTCAATAATTTAACAGTCATAATGCCTGGCATCCAATATTTACCAAATATGCAAAGGGGCAGAAAAATGTGACCCATATCAGGAGAAAAATCAGTCAATAGAAACAGACTTAAAAATGACAATCAGGCTGGAGTTTTCTAAAAAGGAATGTAAGCAGCTATTATAAATATGTTCAAGAATTCAAGGTAATGTAAACAGCTATTATAAATATGTTCAAGAATTCAAGGTAATGCAAACAGCTATTATAAATACATTCAAGAATTCAAGGTAAAACATAAAGAAAATGAAGACATAGATGCAAACTGGTCACCTGATAATATCAGGCCACTTATAGATAAGTAGTTGGAGGGCGGTGCCTATAGCTCAGTGGGTTAGGGTGCCAGCCACATACACCGAGGCAGGCAGGTTTGAACCCAGCCCAGGCCTACTAAACAACAATGACAACTGCAACAAAAATATAGTTGAGCATTGTCACGGGTGCCTGTAGTCCCAGCTACTCGGAAGGCTGAGGTAAGAGAATTGCTTAACCCCAAGAGTTAGAGGTTGCTGTGAGCTGTGACACCATAGAACTCTACTGAGGGCAATATTACAAAACTCTGTCTCAAAAAAAAAGATATGTAATTGGAGTCCCAGGAAGAAAAAAGAGTAATGGGGACAAAAAAAATTTTTGAAAAAATAGTTCTTAAAAGTTTTCAAAATTTGATGAAAACTATAAACTACATATCTCAAAATTTTAACAAATCTCAGACAGGATGAACACAAAAAAATCACAGCAAAATACATAATAAAATTACTGGAAAACAATGGTATAGGGGAAATCTTTAAAGTAGTCAGAGAAAGGGACACGTTGTATGTAGGAGAACAGAGATAAGAGCGATGGCTGACTTCTTGTCAAAGGCACTACAGGCCAGAAGATAATGAAATGACATCTTTAAAGTGATAAAAGAAAAATAAACCTCACACACTAGAATTCAACATCCAGGGGAAATAGTATCTTTAAAGAATAAAGCTAAAATATCCAGGTGCCATGGCTCATGCCTGCAATCCTAACACTCTGGGAGGCAGAGGTAGGTGAATTACTTAAGGAGTTGAGACCAGCCTGAGCAAGAGCAAGACCCCATCTGTACCAAAAATAGAAAAACTAGCCAGACATAATGGTGGATGCCTATAGTCCAAGCTACTAGGGAGGCAAAGGCAGGAGGATCACTTGAGCCCAGGAGTTTGATGCTGCTGAGAGCTATGATGATACTACAGCACTCTACCCAGGGTGACAGTGGAACTTTGTCTTAAAAAAAAAAAAAAAAGCCAAAATAAACACATTTTTAGGTAAAGAAAAGCTGAAAGAATTTATCACTAATAAACATACTACAAAATGTTAAGGAATTTCAATAGGAAGGAAAATAATACTAGGTGAAATTTGGGAGCTACACAAAGAAATAAGGGCTCAACAAACATAAGCATGTGGATTCATATAAACATTTTTTTCTTATTTTAAAATTTCTTTAAAACATAATAACTATTTAGAACAAATTTAATAATTATGTAGTCTAGGATTTATAATATCTATAGAAGAGATATGAATGAAATCAATAGTACAAAGAAGGAGAAGGGCAAATGGCACCATAGTGCTGTGAAACTCTCATACATGTATCAAGCTGGTATGATATGATGTGGAGGTGGACCTTAACAAGTTAAAGATGCAGATTGTAAACACAGAAAACACTTTTTAAAAGAATAGGAAGGCCAGGCATGGTGGCTCATGCCCGCAATCCCAACACTCTGGGAGGCAGAGATGGATGAATAGCCTAACTCATGAGTTGAAGAGAAGCCTGAGCTATAGCAAGACCCTTTCTCTAAAAATAGCTAGGCATTGTGGCAGGCACCTGTAATCCCAGCTACTCAGGAGGCTGAGGCAAAAGAATTGCTTGAGTCTGAGCTTGCTATGAGCTATGATACCATTGCACTCTATAGGGGGCAACAAAGTGAGACCCTGTCACAAACAAACAGACAAACAAACAAACAAAATAGCAAAGAGGCATAGCTAAAAGTCAAAAGAAGAAATGGAATACTAAAAAACAAAACAAAACTCAATCAAAATAAAGTCAGAAAAAGAAAAGAACAGATAAAACAAAAAACAATAGAAGGATCATAGACTTAAACACTCAACTATATTGAAATTACAATAAACGTAAATGCTTCAAATACTCCAATTATATTGGATAAGACATCAAAATCCAAATATGTATTATGTTTTAATATGCCTACTAAAATTATATTTTAAATATTAATATTAATATTAATTGTATTTTAAAAGTCATAGATAGGTGAAGGTAAGATGATGAAAAAATATATCATACAAATATGAATCTAAGAAAAATATTTGCAAAACTTACAAAAAATATTTATGTATCTGATAAAGAATTTATATCTAAAATACATAATGAGCTCTAACTTGTTAGTAAAAAGAACAAGCCAATTAAAAGTAAGCAAAATATTTTAATCGACATTTCATCAAAGAAGATATATAGATGGCACATAAGCACATGAAAAGAAGCTCTACATAATTAGTCACCAGGAATGCAAGTCAAAACCACAATGAAATATTACTATACACTCAATAGATTGGCTTAAATTAAAAACATCTGATAATACCAAGTATTGACAAGAGTATGGAGGAACTGAAAACTCTCTCATGTTGCTAGTGGAAGTGACAAATAATGTATTCTAAATTCTTACTTTGTAAAATAGTTAGGCAGTTTCTTATAAATTTAAACATAAACCTGCCATATGATGCAATAGTCTTACTCCCATTTTTTTCTTCTTTATTTATTTATTTATTTTTATTTATTTTTTTCCTTCTTTATTTTTGAGACAGAGCCTCAACCTGTCGCCCTGGGTAGAGTGCCAAGGCATCACAGCTCATAGCAACCTCTAACTCCTGGGCTCAAGTGGTTCTCCTGCCTCCACCTCCCAAGCAGCTGGGACTACAGGCACCTGCCACAAGGCCCGGCTACTTTTTGTTGCAGCCATCATTGTTGTTTGGTGGGCCCAGGCTGGATTTGAACCCGCCAGCTCAGGTGTATGTGGCTGGTGCCTTAGCAGCTTCAGCCACAGGCACTGAGCCTCCCAGGCATATTTCTAAGGGAAAATGAAAACTTGCTTGCAGGTATTCTTACTACCCCAGTATATAATAGGCTAAATCTGGAAAGAACCCAAACATGCCTAGCATGTTTGGTTTGGATAAAGCAAATGTATTTGATGAATGGATAAAGAAATTATTTTACAGCCACACAATGGAATACTGTGCAGCACTAAAAGGAACAATCTGCTGATCTGTGCATTATGCTATGTGAGAGAAGCTACATACAACATGTGCATGATCCACTTTATTTATTTATGTATTTATTTATTGAGACAGAGTCTCACTCTGTCACCCTGGGTAGAGTGCTTTGACATCATAGCTCACAGAAACCTCCAACTCTTGGGCTCACTGATCCTCCAGTCTCAGCCTGCTGAGTAGCTGGGACTACAGATGCCTGCCACAACACCCAGCTAATTTTTCTATTTTTAGTAGATACTGGGGTCTCCCTCTTGCTCAGGTTGGTCTCGAACTCCTGAGCTCCAGCAATCCACCCACTTTGGCCTCCCCAAGTGCTTATGTGAAATTTTAGAAAAGGAAAAACCATAGTGATAGAAAGCAGATCAGAGATTGCCAGGAAGTGGGTGGGGAGGGGCAAGGGGCACAAAGAACTTTGGGGGGAGCAGGAAATAATCTTTGTTATAATTGTGGTGGCGACTGTATGACTGGGTACATTTGTCAAGACTCATCAAACTGTATGCTTAACTGGGTGAATTTTATTATATGTAAATTATACCTCAATAAAACTAAGGAAAGAGAGGAGGAAGGAAGGGAGGGAAGAGAGGGAGGAAGAGAGGGAGGGGCAAACCCCCCCAAAAGCAATGATCATAAGAAAGCTAGAGGGGCTACACTAACATAAGAAAAAGAAGACTTTCCCAAGAATCCTATCTAGAAGACTTCCCCTCATATCTCTTTGGCTAGAATTTCCTCATAGGCTGGTACTGAAGCCCATCACTGACAACAAATGAAACAGATAAGGATCAGAGTTTAGAATTTGGGGTGCTCAGGCCTAGAGTGTTTAGGAATCAGCCTCTGGGACTAGGGATTTAGCTGCCTCCCTTGAGGCATACGACTCAATAGAGGTGGGCAGACCCTTCAACAGCACCGAGGGTCTGTTAGGAAAGAGGTGGGGGAGGCCAGGTGCAGTGGCTCACACCTGTAATCCTAGCAGTCTGGGAGGCAAAGACAGGTGGATTGCTTGAGTTCACAAGTTCAACATCAGTCTGTGCAAGAAACCCCCATCTCTAAAAATAGCCGGGCATTGTGGCACACACCTATAGTCCCAGCTACTCGGGAGGCTGAGTCAAGTGGATCGCTTGAGCCTAAGAGTTGGAAGTTGCTGTGAGCTGTGACTCACCGTCTATAAACATATTTCAGGTAACATGTCAAGGACTTTGAATCAAAGTCACAGCTTACAGCAACCTCCAACTCTTAGGCTTAAGTGATACTCTACCAAGGGTGACAAAGTAAGACTCTGTCTCCTAAAAAAAAAAAAAAAGAAAGAAAGAAAAGAAAAAAGGAGGGGAAGTGTATATGTATTACTTAGGGTGACTGTAGCAGTTATTAACCCCCACATTTCAGCAACTTAGCACCATAAGGCTTATTTCTCCCTAGCATAACAGGACAATGCAGGTGTTCCAGATTCCTCTGCCTAGAGATTCAGGGACTCTCATTTCTCCCCCATCCTGTGGCTCTGTTATCTTAGGCCTCTGTTTCCAACCAGCAGACAAAGAGAATGTGAAGAAGCCACACAACTACTTCTTAATCTGCCCCCAGCTGAGTTATCCAAATAACTTCTGCTCACACTGATCTAGTCAGAGCTAGTCAAGCAGCCATGTCTAGATGAAAAGGGTGCAGAAAATACAGCCAGAAAATCAGCTGGAGGCTTGATTCCCTGGGACAATGTCACAGCTGTGGAATGGGACATGTGTGATCTTAGGGTAGACAGCTGGTTGTCTGCCAAGGTGGAGTTGGGAGCACTAAAAGTTGAGTGTCCAACCAATCCTTTCTATTACATAAATACTTTTTTTTTTTTTTTTTAAGAGACAGGATCTCACCCTGTTGCCCAGATGGGAGTATAATTACATGATCATAGCTCACTGCAGCCTTGAACTCCTGGACTCACACAATTCTCCTACCTTATTCTCCAGAGTAACTGGGACTATAGGTGTATTCCATTTAAAAAAATTATTTTAGAGTTGGGTGCTGGGGCTCACTCCTATAATTCTAGCACTATGGGAGGCTGAGGTGGGTGGATTGCCTGAACTCACAGGTTCGAGACCAGCCTGAGCCACCTGTCTTATAAGGACCCTGTCTCTATAAATAGCCAGGCATTGTGGTGGCACCTGTAGTCCCAGCAACTCAGGAGGATCACTTGAACCCAGGAGTTTTAGGCTGCTGTGAGCTAGAATGACACCATGGTACTGTAGCCTGGGGCAGCAGAGTGAAACTCTGTCTCAGAGGAAAAAAAATTGTTTTATAGTTATGGGGTGGGCAGGGGTGAGAGGGTGTGCCTTGCTGTGTTGCCCAGGCTAGTCTTGAACTACTGGCCTCAAGTGATCCTCCCATCCCAGCCTTCCAGAGCACTGGGAGTACTGGTGTGAGCCCCTGTGCCCAGCCCTTAGTCAGCAGCTTTTTTACACAGCCAGGACGTTTCCCAGGTTCTCTTAACCTCTGTTCTACATTGCTGGCTGAAAACGTCGCCATTCCCATCACCGTCTGACTTCTTCATTTGCCTCAGGTGAGTGTCAGAAGGACCAGGTCTGAGAATAGACTGCACAGATGGGGGAAAAGCGTCTGCCTCTCACGTTCCCCAAGTGCCTTCTCATCACGGTCTCAAGGCCCCTGGAAATGCTGCCCCAGCCCCTCTTTTCCAAAGTAATGTTGACCCATGTCTGGGCAAATAAGGGAAGTTTATGAGTATGTCTGTTCAAATTGGCTCATTTGGCCCGAGTGACTAGTTCCCATGACTCACAGGACCCCCTCCCCCATCAAACATCAAGCGTTTTGTTGTTTTTTGTATTAGCACGCAGTGAGAAGTGGTCAACTTTGATTTTTTCTTCATTTTCATCACACTCTTGGACTGTCCCTGGCATTGTCTATTCGACACAAGGGCCAAAGCCTGTGGCAGGACAGTATAGAAGTAGGAAAGGAGCACAGGAAAGGGTCTAGGCCTCAATTTTTATTAAAAACAAGAATAGCACTCTTCCCATATCTGCCATTGTCAGATGAACAGGCTGTGGGCAAGAAATGCTAAGGGAGTTCGTTCTGATTCAAACTCCTTGGCATGTTCTCTGAAATATGTTTATAGACGGTGAATTTCTTCCCTGAGAAGACAGAGCCTCTCTCAAGCCATTCACCTCTTTAATCAGAGCTCAGGAACTTTCCAAGTTAATTTATTTTAAGCAATTTTCTGGTGGAAATCCAGCACAGAGGTGGTCATACCCTCCATTTGAAGTGCTAATGATTCCCGTTGTAACTCCAGTCAGCTCCCTTGTCTGCATTTGGTGTACTTTGTGAAATCACTTTAATATTCCGTAATCACGCTAATATACTGTGTAATCCTGGATAAGTTACTTAGGTTCTCTGAGCCTCAGATGCCCCATCTGTAAATGAAGGGCTTGGGCTAGGTTGGTGGTTTTGGAGTATTTTTCCCCAAATCAAATTGGATGTAGCACCCCAACATATAAAAGAGATAAAAGCATATTAGTCTGCTCTAATTGGAGCAGAAGCATTTATCAGGCAGCCCTACTATGTGCTGGGCCCCATGCCGGGTGCCTGGGATACAACCCTGAGTGGAACACAGCTTCTACCTTCATTCTCAGAAGGAGGCAGACACATAAATATAGGTCCAATGCCTGAGCGGAAGACACGTGCACCAGAGGTGGAGCACGGGGACAGCCAGGAGGGTGGTGAGCCCCCAGAAGTCCTCTGCCCTGGGTTCCCAAGAAGCAGGGAGGACAGTTCAGAGCATGCTACAGTGGCCACCTCAAGCACACCTGTGTCTCTCCACACATCTGCTTCAGACCTGTAAGTTCACACAGCTGCAGACCAGAGGCTGAAGGAGATACCGGCCTGGGGGCAATGTCAGCTGTTGAGGTAGGAGAATCTGGGGCCAAATACCTGAGTCTCCCATCACCTGAGGGACAATTCTAAGGCACATTCTACAGTTTGTCCACAGCAGAACTGACCTGAATAATACATTTTATTGACTTTCTCTCCATCCCTGACTTGTTCTTACTGTTCCCTCCTTGCTACTTCCCGAGATCACTTCCCCAATAAAGAACTCATAGCCAAACTGGTGCCTCAAGCTTTGCTTTCAAGGGAACTTAGTCTAAAAAAAAAATGGAGGCATGAAGAGGCATGAAAGGCCTTTCCAAGGGAGGCGATGATGGGAGACAGCAGAGAACAAGGGAGGGGTGTGCAGCTCAGTGCCGGCTGGACCACACCAACAGCCTTGTGCAGAATCAGACGCACCACCGTCCATCTGCCTGGGCACACTCAGGTCACTCCAGCCCCAGACCATTGTGTGCTTAGGGAAAGCAAACGAACTCTAATATTTGCTAACCCAGTGCAGAGAGAGGAGCAGCGCGCTTCTCTAGGTTTGGGGAAGGAGAATCAACTGTCTGCTGCTCTTGGAAACGACACCCTTTCCGAGAGCTCCTGAGACTCTGGTGGGTGGCAGTGCCCTCTCTCATCACACTGGGCCTCTAGTTCTAGGGTGGCTGACACAGTCTAATCACATCGCAGCCTTTCCCTGGAAGCAGAACCACTCATTGTGATTATTACCTCATTGTATTTAATCTGCAAATGAGGAGTTAGAATTTAAAATGTCCCTTGAAGGGCAGGAGGTGTGAACCAGACTTTTACAGTAAGGAGGACAGACAATGGCTCCTGCACTGTGAAACTGTGTGAACACAATGAAAGCAATGAGAATTTTAAAAAAGTAAAATGAAGGGCAGTGCCTGTGGCTCAAAGGAGTGGGGCACCGGCCCCATATACTGGAGGTGGTGGGTTCAAACCCAGCCCCGGCCAAAAAAAAAAAGTAAAATGAAGAAAAGGGAAAATAATGGTAGCAAAGTAAGCCAGGAATGGTGGCTCACACCCGTAATCCAAGCTGGGCGGATGGCCTGAGCTCACGAATTGGAGACCAGCCTGAGCAAGAGCAAGATCCTATCTCTGAAAAAACAGCTGGGCATTGTGGTGGGCACCTGTAGTCCCAGCTACGCTGGAGGCTGAGGCAAGAGGATTGCTTGAGCCCAAGAGTTTGGGGTGGGTGTGAGCTGTAAACACCATGACATTCTACCACGGGGCACACGTCAGACTTTTTATAAAAAAAAAAAAAAAAAAAAAAAAAAATGGTGGCGAGGTGAGGAGGAGCTGGAAGGGAGGCTGTGCAAAATTTGTGCTGTAAGCTTCCTATCACTGCATGAAAAACACAGTGCCACCAGTTACAATGTTTATAGAATCCATAAGGTAAGAAGAAATCAGTCACCAAGGGAAAGTGCAACCATTTGCAGCACCAGAGTAAAATTCCCCCAGGTCCTAAACAGAGTCTGCTGCCTGAGGTAAAGAAAAACATCTGTAAACCTGTCATCCTGGGAGACACAATGACAAACAGCGTAGGGACAATTCTTAAGACACCCCTCAATGTAGATTCTTAAGACACCCCTCAATGTAGGCTGATGGCCTTGTGACAACACATAATTCGGTAAAAACAACTTCATGGGGGTGCTGATATGCCACATCCAGGAGTGAAACTCACCAATGGTCTACTTAATTCTTAATTCAAGGGTAGATCTTAGGGTATCTAGAAGAATGTAAAAGCCGCATTTATAAATACTGTTTTTCTCAGCTGGGCGTTTAAGAAATATCGAAGGGCAGTAAGTTAGAAATCGTCATCTAGATGGTGGCATCTAGATGTCGGCTTCCAGGTGGGGCCACACCAGGACAGCTGACCTTGGCTCAGAAGTGGGGAAGTGGGTCTCCAGTTTTCATGGGCAGGTTGCCCGTGATTCTCTTCAGAAGGTGACTCTGCCCTCTAAGTCAGAGGTCAGTGGGTAACAAGACCTCACGAGCTTTATGTAATGAAGTATGAATACAGTAATTTTAGACTGGAAAACAATATGAAAGCAGGTGCAAACAAACCTGCTTCCGCTGTAGGGGTATGAAAAACCATTCATTAGGTCAGGTGCAGTGGCTCACACCCAGTATTCCTAGCACTCAGGGAAGCCAAGGTGGGTGGATTGCCTGAGTTCAGGAGTCTGATACCAGCCTGTGCAAGAGTGAAACTCTGTCTCTACTACACAGAGAAAAACTAGCCTGGCATTATGGCAGGCGCCTGTGGTCCCAGCTTTGTGGGAGGCTGAAGCAAGAGCATTGTTGGAGCCCAGGAGTTTAAGGTTGTTGTGAGCTGTGACACCACAGCAGGTGCTCTACCCAGGGTGACAGAGTGAGGTTCTGTGTCGCAAATAAATAAATAAAAAGAAATAAAAAGAAAAGGAAAAATATTTATTGAAATACCTGTGAAGTCTCTGAGATGCAAAAAGCTCCTCCTTGTATATTCTCTGAAATAGACAAAGTTGCAAAATGTTGCAAAGTGTGCCTGGATTTACTCCAGGGGATTATGAGCTACAAAGCAGAAAGAAATGGGGAGATGTCTGTCAAAATGATGGTTTGGTTTCAGAATAATGGATTTGTATGTCTCCTCCAGTAGAGAGTAGGTAGGTAGCAGGGGTAGTAATCTCAGTTTTTGATACTGTAACTATGGCATCTACCTATGAGCTTCTCTGTTTCCTAACGCTGCAGGGCACACACATGGCTGGGCCCCAAGGTAGTGGAAAGAGAGGCTGTAGCAAGGACAAAGACTGAACTTTGGAAGAGGGACTAGAAATGAGAGTTGGCTGGACTTAGATAAATCTTGAGACTGCAAAGGACTTTCTCCAAGGCAGCTTGTCCACACCCCACCCCTGCCCCTTAAAGGTAGACAATGAACCTCTGGTTGAACGCTCTTGGGAGAGCAGAGGACAGGACAACAGGGTACAGCTCCCCTCAGGGTTAGACTAACTCTGTTCATTACAAGCTAGGACAATTTTTTTCTTAATCAGTCACTCAGAGTAAGAATCTGAAGCAAAGTCTGCTCCTCTTTTAAAATGCAAAACAATGACATCAATCTGAAGATAACTACTCACAGTTCCCACATGTCTTCTCCAAGTCTTCTGGAAGTATCCATTCCCATATAAGGTAACTCCTATCTGGATGGCAATTGCCAGATTTAGCAAATAATAGACAAAGAACCAAGCAAATAAAAACTTTTGCAGTACATATAAGTATGTCCCAAATATTACACAGAGTCACTGATACTAAAAACATATTCCTTGCCAGGCATGATGCCTGTTGCCTGTAATCCCAGAACTCTGGGAGGGCAAGGCAAATGGATGGCTTGAGTTCAGGAGTTCCAGACCAGCCTGAGCAAGAGCCAGACCCCCAACTCTACTAAAAATAGAAAAAAAAAAAAAAATAGCTGGGTGTTGTGGCAGGTGCCTATAGTCCCAGCTACTCGCGATGCCGAGGCAGGAGAATCACTGGAGCCCGTGAGTTTGAAGTTGCTGTGAACTATGACGAGATGGCACTCCACCAGGAGCAGGCAACAGAGTGAGACTCTGTCTCAAAAAATTCCTTGTTTATCTAAAAATTCAAATTTTGCTAGCCATTCTGTATTTTATTTTAGCCAGCAAACTTGGATTCTATTTAACAGTTTGTAAATGTTTTTTTGAAATGTAGTGCCTAGAACTTAAGTAATATTCCACTTAAAGCCAGAAGTACAGTACAAATGAGGTGAGAAAGGCTGGTGGGGAAATATAAAGGGAAGAGGATTGCCCCCCACTGTCCCCGTCCCTCCCCCACTTTGTGTGTGAAGACTAGGATAAAGCCTATGAGGAGGTAAAGCCCCCTCCTGGCATACCAGCTCAAAGCCGGAGCAGAAGGTCAGCCGCTGGCCTTAGGTAAAGAATCTGCTCAAAGCCTCCAGCTATTTCTAGCTCCAGATGTGTTAGCACTTCTTTTTCACAATTGACTCGCTGTCTGTCTGCTGTCTCTCTTCATTTGAGAAGACCCTTTCAGCCCAGAGGATTGTGTATAATGTTTGCAGAATCTATCCACAATGGCCGTGCCTCTCTGAGCTGTTTGTCTTCCTTTCCTTTCCTTTTGCTAGTCAAGTTTCAAACTTCTCCAGTCCTTTGCAGTAGTCCACCTCTTTTGATACATTAAGTAAGACGATAAGCCCCTCCAGGGCAAGGTCCCGTCTGCTCTAAACAGTACTGTGCCATTCTTGGAGATAGCCTTTATTGCTAATGCCTTGTCTGTTTTCTTATTTTCTCCTTATGCTCTTCCACCCGGCATTCCTGCAGGTGGATGCTCTGGAGAAACTTTGGGCCTAGCAGAGGTGGTATCTGGGGGCAGTTCTAGTCATCTAAGAACACTGTCTCCACCATCTCCCACCTTTTTGGGCTGAAGAAAGGATAGGAAGGATGGATCAGCTGTCGGGCAGAACAGCGCTGAATCGATTGTAAACCATAAGGGCCCTTGCTATTTGGGGGAGGGGGGACGCTGCAGCTTAATTAATTAATTTATTTTTTTGAGACAGAGTCTCACTTTGTCACCCTTGGTAGACTGCTGCTTCATACCTCACAGCAACCTCAAACTCTTGGATTTATGCAATTCTCTTGCCTCAGCCGCCCAAGTGGCTGGGACTACAGGCCCATATATTTTTTTTTTTTTTTCTTTTTTTTGTAGAGACAGAGTCTCACTTTACTGCCCTCGGTAGAGTGCCATGACACTCTACTCATGGGACTTACAGCAACCTCCAGCTCTTGGGCTTAGGCGATTCTCTTGCCACAGCCTCCCGAGCAGCTGGGACTACAGGTGCACACCACAACGCCCGGCTTTTTTTTTGTTGTTGTTGTTGCAGTTTGGCCAGGGCTGGGTTTGAACCTGCCACCCTCAGTATATGGGGCTGGCACCCTACTTACTGAGCCACAGGTGCCGCCCAGGGCCCTGCTATTTTGAAGCTTGCCAGATGGGCATTCCACCAAGACCCTGTAGCCTCATCAGGATTGAATGACTCTTCACTCTTGAGGAAATAAAGCCTATCTCTCTCCACTACTCCCTTTTTAACTCTTACTTCCATTCTCTGATTCTCTGATTAAATCCAAAATTGATCAGTAATCTTTTTTTACTTTAATAGGGGAAATACACACCTGGATACACAACAAGGACTATTTTGATAAAAATTATTTAGTGGACTGAAATGTTGCTGAGACCCTGCTGAAGTAGTAGACTCTGTGTGGATGGGCTGGTGGAGGTGACAGAGCTAGCACACCCAGTCCTGTTGAGTCTTAAAACAATCAGCAAATTCATTCATTGGGAACCTTTGAACATTTTCACTCACAGAGTTACATGATATGGAGGTTTTGCCTGATCTCAGCAGGAAACCTTGTTTGGAGGAAGAATGTGAAGCCCCTCATGAGGTTTTCTGGGGCAACACCAGCAGACAGACATGAGTAATTAAGAGACAATAATGTCTGATTGTTGGGACCAGCACCCCTGAGGGTCACTGAGATTGGGCCAAGGAAACCCAGCTGGGATTTATTCTCTTTGGGGTGGGGGTGAGTCAGTTAGATTTACTGGAGGGCACATCTTCCCACCCCAGGCAAGACTATACACCAGCCAAACTGAGAGCAATTGGTGGGGACAAAAGTCTTACCTTTATAGAGGGTTACTCCCTCTGGCAAATAAATATCTTTCATAATAAAAAAAAGGATCATCAAATTCCAGAGTCATGAATTAACAAATTGTGCCAGTCTGCTGCGGGTGCTGTGTTTCTTTAGTTAGAAACAGATTTTTTACCCTTTGGTATTCAGGGCTATGCAAAGAGTGTGGTGGTTATGACAGACCGTCTGGAGTTATTAATTTATGCTTATTTGTTACCACAGAAATGGCTTTTTGGTTGACTGTCATGACACAAGCAGACTGCTGGCCACCAGCAGGCTGGTCCTTCAGTCCTCATTCTGCTCGTCTTGCCTGGATGGTCATATTTATTCTTATTTCAACCCATTAGCACTGTAATTTCCATGACCATGAGATGCACCATTCACTTAATAATACCTCAGGGTGGGGATGGGAAGAGGGAAAATTCTCTACCCATTAAATATACAACATCTGTTGTAAGGCTCTCCCTATACCTCAAAACTAAAGACTTCCTGATCTTTCAAGACCCATGACAGTCTTCCCCTCTGTGGAGCTTCTTCTGGCCCTTCCCCAGGAGCAACCACTCCCCTGTGGTGGCACGACAGGCACCTTGCATCACACCCATTGAGTCACACTGCACAGACCAGAAGCACCTCAAAGGCAGGCACGGCCTTATTCATCGCTGTAGTCTCAGGACATAGCTCTCCTGGTCCCTCTCTCAGTGCCTGCCATCCCCAAGAAATTCTAGCGGAGGATTGGGATAGGAAAGGGAAGGGAATTGAAGAGAGAGTGGACAGCATCAGGAATGGCTTAGTGGCAAGCCTTTAATATTTTTTCCTAAAATAGTTTAAAAATGTTTGTGGTTATATATACATATATACGGTATATACACACACATCAATTTAACCTTTTTTTTTTTTTTTTTTTTAGACAAGAGTCTTACTGTCACCCTGGGGTATAGTGCCATAGTGTCATAGCTCACAGCAACCTCAAACTCTTGGGCTCAGGATCCTCGTGCCTCAGCGTCCCAAGTAGCTGGGACTACAGGCATGTACCACACCTGACTGGTTTTTCTATTTTTAGTAGAGGCAGGTCTCGCTCTTGTTCAGGCTGCTCTGGAACTCCTGAGCTCAAGCAATCCTACCACCTCGCCTCCCAGAGTGTTAGGATCACAGCTGTGAGCTCACTGCCAAGCCTTATTTTAACCACCATTTTTAAATGTATCAGTCAGGGGCATTAAGTACAATAACATTGTTGCACCACCAGGAATGAATTTGTCTCTGAAGGGCTCCTACCTAGCTAATCACACATTTGATAGTGGAAATAAGAAACACTTGTTGGTGGAAAAAATACAGTATCTGAGTAAAAGCAGCGTTGTCCCTAGTTTGGGCAGTTTCCCCCAGGAACATCTGTGGCTTGTTTTGTGTACAATAAGGAAAGGCTGTGTGTGTGTGTGTGTGTGTGTGTGGGGGGGGGGTTGGTGCCAGCACTACTCCTTGTATGTTTGAATCACCCGTGTGAAGTTTCAAAGGAGGAGCACTAAATTTTCCCTCAATAATGTGGGGCCTTTTGTATTCAAATCAAAAGCACAAAACTACTGTGGTGGGGGGAGAGTCTTTATTGGCAATTGGCAACCATGTCCTTTAAAGCAATAAGCATTAAGTTGTCCTATGAAGTACTGTAGTTATTAAAATACTCGCTTAAAAAGAATTTTTTTTAACGTGTATCTTTTGGGGAAGTTGTTCTAATCAGTGCCATAGGTACGGTGGAGACGGAGGGAGGCGGTGGGAAGGACAGGATGTGGGCAGAGTCAGGAGACCTGGGCCTGGTCTTGTCCCTTCGCTGTCAATCCTGGGGCAAGTCACCTCAACACGTCAAGCCTCTGTACACTAAAGAGGCTACAGTGTATCCAGGACCTTTAGTCCCTCCAGCTCTTTCTGACCTATCTGAATAATTTTTTGCAAGGGCCATGTTGCTTGGTTGGTGGGGTGCTTAGCTCAGCACGAAAGGGTGAAGGTGCGGGGAGCTGTCTGAGGGAACAGAAGACACGCGTGGGTGACTCCAGAGTGGAGGGACGCGAGGTGTCCCGGGATAGAGCTAAAGCGATGGGATTTCCAGACAAGGCTTTCCCAGGCCAACTTGTAAAGGTCGGAGGAAAGTTTCTCGTGGGGTGGAGGCCCCGCGGGTAGGGCTGGGTGGGCGCCGACGCCGCCTCCCCTTTAAGCGGGTGGCCGCGGCGCCTCCTCCGTTACCTGGAGCGGGGAGGGGCTTGGGAAAGTTTGTGTTTGTTGCTGGCAAAGCGCCGGATGGGAGGCGCGGGCGGGCGGGCGCTGCGGTTCTTCCCTTTGGCTTTCGGGAAGCGGTCGGGGCTGCACACTCGGCGCGGCGGGCCGGCTCCCGGGCCCGGCCGTTGGGAGGCGGGCGGGAGCGCAGCGGGCGGGCGGGCGCGAGCGGAGCAGGGGCGCACGTACGCCCCGGCGCTGGGATTGTGGGCTCGCGAGGAGAGCCGAGCAGGCGGCGGCCCAGCGGAGGAGCGCTGACTCTGGAGCAGCCGGAGCTGGAGGAGGAGGAGGAGGAGCGGCGGCGGGAAGGAGGAGGCGGGGGAGCGGCGTTCCCGCCGGGCCAGCATGGGGCGCCTGGCGCCCAGGCCGCTGCTGCTGGCTCTCCTGGGGCTGGGTGAGTGCGCGCGGGGCTCGGTGGGGCGCGGGGACGCCGGGGACCCGGGGGGCGTCGGCGGGGCGCGGCTGCGGCGCGCGGCCTGGGGCTCCCCCGGGACCGGTCAGCTCCCGGGAGACCCGCCGGGCTGCACGGGCGGCCCGGCCGGGAGGGGAGCGGTCGCGGGGCCGCCCGGAGCCCGGCGCGCGGGGTGCAAGCCCCCGCGCCGCCAGGCCGAGCCTCACCCCGACATGTGCCGGGGGAGTGGCCCGAGGCCGGCTTCCCCCCCGCCCTCCCTACCTGTTGGCCGCCGGGCGCCCGGCTCACCTTGAACTCCCGGCCCGGAAGGTGCCTGCGGTCCTGGCCCGGGTGCCCAGCTCGAGAGCGGAAATCTGAGCCTTTGATACGCCCCGCCATGGCCCGACCGGCTGGATCGCTCCCCACGCGCGCGAGCCCACGCCGAGGTGCCTTTCCTGGGAAGCGAGAGGATCCACCAACTTCCTTCTGGAAGGTCATAGGGTGGCCCAGACCGTACAATGGAAGTCGGCGTGCCGGTCCATCCGTCATGTTGGTCGTGGCGAGATCTTCTGCCTCAGTCTTTTTTTTTTTTTTTTTTTTTTAGCTTTTCTTGGCGCTGTCTCCCTGCATATTCATACACAAAGACCTAAGAGCCAGGCTCCTCCAACTTTTTCTACCTGTTACTTTTCCTCCCTTGCTGTCCCCTGGCTCCCACCCTCTGGACACCCTCGTGCCTCCTGATTTGGCCCAGTGCCCTGCCCCCACCCAAGGAATCTTTAGTGGGTGTTTGTTTCCCCCTCTCCATTTTCCATTCCCTCCATACACAGACACCATCTTCACGAAGATACACATGGTTATCTTAACCAGCTGCGGAAATATGTTTATTAAGTGCCCACCATGGCTCATGAGGGCTGACCCTTAAATGCTGTGATTTTCTTGGATCCCTATGGTCAGTGTTAACCAGGACAAGCTTAATCCTCTGACCAGGCCACGGGTCTCATCCAAGTCCCTAGAGAAGGCCCGTCTGAATCTTTTGTACAGCATGTGGTGTGTGGTGTCTGCCCCAGCCAGGGCCCAGCTGCACACAGGGTAAATGAGGACTCTGCACTTAGGACCCCAGGGTCCCAGTGGAGGCCTTCCACAGCCTCTCCACTCCTGCTGGCTCCAGGGCCCACACTGTCCTAACCTCATGACTCCTTCTGCTGGTTAACTAGCTTTTCTAGATGCTGCTGTATTTTCTTCATTTCTAAGGGATTTTCTTGAACTCACTCCCTAAGAGAGTTTGTCTAGCCCCATTTCTTCAGTTGTTACCCATGTGCAGGAGGCTTCCAGAGCTTCCACTTAGTTTGATAGCAACTCTTATATGGTCTCTGATCCGAGTGCTTTTAACCTTTCCCTTTCACTCTGGGACCCTTATAAGTTCTGTGTTTGTTGCAAGGTGCTGGTGATAATCCTCACCTATGAATTGGCTTGTGCGTTTTGGTCAGGGAGGGCCTGTGGCCTGCGGTTGCACAGGCTGTGCACTGCACAACTCTAGGAGCTGCTGTTCAGTTTGCATTCTGTGTGAATGGCTCCCCCTAGAGTTGTGCAACTCACATCCTGTGCACCAGTGAAGAGGGTGAGGTAAGGTAGAATTCGAAAAGAATGCCCTGGAGTAACAGTGGTAAGGGGTGGAAAGGGAGATGGGCAAAGAGAGACCAGCTGCACACTAGCGCATCCTGCCCCAGCTGGACATCTCATGTTAACCACACAGGGAGTTGGTGGTGTCACCAGCCAATGTCTTTTTGCCCGACAGTTCTCTGAGCTGTGGATGGTACCCAGTAGCCCTGCCCCCACAGGGTCTCACTTAGGATGGCTTCAGCTTGACCTTTGGAAAGGCCTCCCCATGGTCTACTATACTGATTCCTGAAACTTAATATGTTGATAAGTGAGATCATCTTTCCTCCTGTGTTGCATCCTGGGGATAGTCTTGGTATCACTGATCTCTTTAACCTGCACGTTCATGGCCGCTCAATTCTCTGGCTTTTCCTATCGCACAGACTCCAGCTTCTTTTTGTTTTTCATATTTCTACAGCTACTGTTTTAGTCCAGGTCCTGATGGTTCCTGGTTGACAGTTTCTTCCACTTTGGGGCTCCCACCTTTGCTCGTTGGGCCCCGGGGCTGTCCTCCAAGGTGGGTTTTGCTTCCTGTGCCCCCCCCCCCTTCTGTGCAGACCCTTCTTCTAAGGCACCTGTTTGCTCTTCTTTTCACAGACTATATTAAGTCTTGGGCCCCTCCTACTTCTCACCTCTTGCCTGTGTATTTCCTTTTTCCCCTAAAACTGACTTCCTTTGGAAAGCCTTCCTAGTTAAGTTTACCTTCCAGAACTCACTCACCTTCACAGAGCAGGTTTCACATTTATTACTTGTACCTTACTTAGCCTGTCCATCTATTCAAAATGGCATTTCTTGAGCAACCACTCTGCCCATAACAATGTCCAAAACTGGGAGTCCCAGGGACATGACCAAGACACAGCAGCCGCTCACCGCTGAGTGGGTGTTGGGGTGGGTGGACAGATAATAAAAAGGCTAACTGTGGGATGGAATGAACTACCTGACTTGGACACCAAGTGCTGGTAGAAGGTAAAGAACAGAAGCCAGGCACAGTGGCTCATGCCTGTAATCCCAGCACACTTAGCGGCCAAGGCGGGTGGATTGCCTAAGCTCAGGAGTTCAAGACCAGCCTGAGCAAAAGCAAGATTCCATCTCTTTAAAAAAAATAGCCGGTGTTGTGGTGGGTGCCTGTAGTCCCAGCTACTTGGGAGGCTAAGGCAAGAGGATTGCCTGAGCAAGTTTGAGGTTGCTGTGACTTGTGACATCACAGCACTCTACAGAGGACAACAGAGTGAGACTGTCTCAAAAAAGAAAAGAAAAAGAACAGAATGATTAACTTTGACTTGGGGGTTGGGAGAGTTTTTGCCAATGAGGTGACATTTGAGCTGAGTCTTGAGGACAATTAGAATTTTGTAAAAAAGGAATGAAGAGGATTTTAAGCTCTGGGGGAAAGTGTAAAGCATGGATGAGTGAAAGTACATGGCTCATTCAGAAATACCAAATAAGTTCCATTTAACTGGAGGAAATAGTAGGGGCACAAACTGAGAGGTGGGTTTGGGGTAGATCCTGCAGGTTTTGTGTGATGTGCTGAAAAATCTGGACTGTGAAGGGGGCTTCGCTTGACTCTTTGGGTGCTAGGCAGCCTGTGCTGCTTTCATCATAGCATTTATTTCTTTGTATAGAATTGTCTGGTCCCTCCCTGATTATATCCCTTGGGGACAGGGATCATGTTGGTTTTGCTCACTATAGTGTCCTTATTACTAAGAGTAACAGCGCAGAGTGGATGTTTGATAAATACTGACTGTATGTGTCCTTTTTTTCTGTGGGACATGGATAGTCATTAAAAATTTGCAGGGTTAATATAAATGTCTTAACACAATAACTAAGAAAATGCTGTGAAGGCTATGTTAATGATGAACAGTTTCAGTTTGATGAAAATATTTCAAATTGTATATAAATCCAGGACATTGTACCCCACAATTACATTAATGTACACAGCTATGATTTAATTAAAAAAAAAAAAAAGTTTGCAGGGTGAAACTGACCCGACAGGGTGCTGTGTTTGAGGAGGATAAATCTTCAACTAGTGTGCAGCCGGAATTGGGCAGAGGGAGGCCTGGAGATTGTGGAGAGAGATTTTTGCAACTCCATTGAAATACTATAGTTTTTAAATGTCAAAAGCATTACATCTGTATATAAAATTCAAATAATATAAAAGGGTCTTGTATTAATTAAGTAGGCTAAACTGCTCTAACAAACCGATTCAAAGCATAGCAGTTCAAACAATAGAAGTATCTTTCATAACAGTGCCAAGAGGATGCTTCAGAAAGAAAGGTTGGGTGGGACCCCTGCTCTACACTTGTTATTCTGGTTCCCAGGCTGGTGGTGAGTCCACTGTCTTCAACCCATGATTTCTAAGATCACTTTGGGTGGCACCATCACCATTCCAGCCCTTATGAAAAGGGAAAGAGCATGACCTAGAATACACAGAGGCTCCATGGGCCTAGGTTGGAAGTGGCACACATCACTTCTGCATCCGTGGTACAGGAGAGAAGACCCACACCACACTAGCTGCAAGGGAGGCTGGGGAGCCATGTGCCAGCTACTAGGGAAGAAGGGAGGAACAGATGTGAGGCTAGCAGTCTGTTAGTTATAAAGGATATAAGATCTAAAGAAAAATGTGTCCACCCTCCTGCCCAGGCATAGTCAGACCTGAATATTGTGTGTGCGTCTGCATACTGACTGCCCTGTCTGTTCCTTTCTCATAGCTCCTGCACATGGCCCTGTACCTGATAGGCACAGAGTAAGAATAGGGACTACTTAGAGTGCACAGCAAGTGTCAGCCTCTCACCTACATTCTTCTAGTTATTCTTCATAGCAACACTTGGAAAAAGTCACTGTGTCACTTTTATTTTCTTCTTATTCTAGATGAGGAAATGGAGGAAATGTTAAACAACTTGTCTGGAGTCAGACAAAAATTCCATGGCAGAGCCAGGATTTAATCTCAGGACTCCATTGCCTCTGCTGAGGAAAAGTGGACCGATGTGCTAACGCCTTGCTTAAGCTTGGTTTAGGCAGAGAAAGGATGGTGGTGGTTTAAAAGCAAAAGTGGGGTTAACAATAGGGGATCCAGGGTGAAGGCAGCCAAGGGACAACTTCTGAAGGGAAGGGCAGTGCCGGCGTGCACCTGGAAGGCATGGCGACTCTGTCGCCCCCAGCAAGTCAGCACACCTGCCTTGAGGAGAGGGTGGAAATGCAGCCTCCTCCAGAAAGCAATGAAGGAGGCAAGGGCCCTGCAGGAGGAACCCTGGTGAATCCATCCAGCTTTAACAGTCTTTGAAGTGCTTTGGTCTTCAGAGATTCCTTGGCACTCATTTTAGCCTTGTTAACAGAATTCCTGTATCTGCCAAGCTGATTAATGCCTGCCCTGGCTATAATTATTCTTATTAGCCTGCTGAATAGAAACTCTAGATGTCAGTGATATTCCTTACAAGGCAGTCGGGCTGGTCGGCATTTATATGGCTATTTTGTTTTAGTGATGAGCTGCTGAGCTGATTTTTTTCCCACCCTGTAGATTGAACGTACTTGTTCACATTGGCACTGTGTCTGGCAGTTAAATAAGGTGTGTGCTTGTCTGTTGGTGTGTGTCTGTCTCACTGGGTCGAATGGAAGTTGGGGAGAAGCTGTCAGGGCAGTTTATAGCTATACAGTTTAATTGCATTGGTTTCTAAAGCCAGGGTTGCAGGGTCATTTGACTCTGCTTTGGGAAAATAACTTAAACTGGCAAAAATTCTTCATAATTTATCTTCTGGAAAAGGCGAAGTGCTGCAGTTGGCACAGTGAGTGGTTTTTTAGATCTTGGAATATTTTCCCCCACACCAACTGTAGTCTTTGGGAGGCAGAATTAGACCCAGTAGTTAACACTGTCGTGTCCCAGCGATGTGATTTCCAGGAGACTAGTGGTCGTGGCACTGTGTATACATTTGTGTTCTTCGAATGCTGATTTCTTCACAATACTCGCTAAGTGTTTGCGCTAGATTGTGGGGTCGCTAAGCAGCATGATTCAAGTTTAAGTATGATGTTCTGGGACCTTAATTGCATCCTGTTTCACACCTTTATAGGCAGCTGGAACATGAAAGCATTTACATCACTCAGGATATTTCAGGGCAGTGGAGAAATACTGTATGGCTAGTGTGGCTCTGTCTGGGATGAATTTGGCTGAGAGTGATGGAGAATGGAATTGTGCTTAAGGGTTCAGGGCACATTTCAGAATGGGTGCTAGCTTGGAATCTTAATGAAACAGAGTCAGAGTGCAGACAGATGGATTACTTTTTATACCTTATAAGTGACACCGAGCCAAGAATTCCTGATAGCAACTCTTCCTTGCTCTTACTTAGAGCTGGACTGGGCAGAACTTCCCAGCATGCAGGTCCTGGTAAGGGACCCTAATGGTCTTCAGGTAGCTTGCAGGCACACCATGATATTGATGCCCATGGGTCAGAGGCTGCCTCGTTAAGCCCAAGGGCTGTTTACCCAGAGAGCTATACAGTTGTGATTGTGTATCCTTTCCTGGGTGTGCTATCATCTGACAAAGGTTGGCCGTTTTCTCTTTGACTTCTGAACCACAGTCCTATAGCCCAGCCTTGGGGTGAACTGTTTGCAGAGGCAAAGTGAGAAGCTAGGTAACGTAGCGGCCCATTTTTTTATTCTGCACATATCAAGCAAGTGCCAGCTACTACACACCGGGCATTGTTCTGAGCGCTGGGGGTTCCAGAGAGGACAGAGCAGACTCTGATCTGCCATCAAAGGGTGGGACAGGATGTTCTAGATGAGGGTTGGAGCAATCCCTATAAGGTGGATGATTGAGAAGAGGCTGGGAATGCCTGCAGTTAGGGCACAGGAAGTGGGAGGGAGAGTTTTAGAAGGGGTGGGAGAAGACCCAGGAGAGGGCCCTGGCAGAAGCCAAGCAGAGGTGGATGTGAGTGGGCTTGCTGAAGAAGGATTGGTCAGATGCCGCTGGAAAACCAGAAGGAAAAAGACAGAGAAGCCCTTGGATTTGGATACTGTGAAGTCTGACCCAACAGCAAATAAGGAAGGAAAAGTTATGGAAGTCAAGGAGTGAGTGGGGAAGGACTCTGAGTCAGAGACGATCGCCCACTTTTTAGATGGTACCAAGTGAAAGCCCTCCAGGAGGGTGGCAGCTCAGGCCCTGGCAGGCCCAGACTGACTCAGTGCATCCATGGGCCAGCTGGGAGACCCTGGAGCAGGGGCAGGCTGCAAGGAGGTGAGCAGGCTCTGCTGTTGGACCTGGGCCGCAAAGAAGGAAGAATGGTGGGGTGGGGTGCAGATAGAGCCCTGGAGTCGGGGAGTCAGGGAGGAGGGGAAGTGGAGGGAGCTGTGGTGTGAAATGCAGTTTCTGCTGTGCTCTCAGCCCTGCAGCCCCCAGAGTGCCCGCAGACATGCTCGTTACAGGTTATCTGCACGTTCCCCACACTGTTAGTTTCCCCAGTGCCCTCTGGATGTCGTCCTCCTTGCAGATGGAGGGAATTAACTTGCTCTCTGATGGCTGTGTTAGGTCTTTGGCTGTTAGGTAGAATCTCCAGCATAGGGACCCTTTGCCATTTTATAACCCATCTTCCTCCCATTCACATCAGCTAAGAAGATTTTAATAGTTTTCATTACAAATAAACCATTCCATGTGTTTTTAAAAACTGCTCTCTTTACCCTTCCCATCCCTCACTCCACCACCCTGTTAGAAGAGAAAAAACAGGGTTGAGGCCTGGGAATTAGCCCTTTATTTGAATCCTACCATGGGCTTTGGACAAGGTGCTTTTTTTTTCTTTTTGTGTAAATATGAGATGCAGGTGAGTGCACAGTTGTATGGTGTCATGTCAGGGCTTTTAGGGTATCTGTCACCACAATAATGCACGTGTACCATTAAGTAATTTCCCGTCATCCACCCTTCCCCTTATCCTCACCCTTCTACATCTCCACTGCTTCTTGTTGAACTTTCTGTTAATCTGTACACATTTTTAAGTGCCCACTTACATAGTGAGAACATGCAACGTTTGATATTGTGTGGTCTGCCTTGGTTCACTATCATAATGTTCTCCACTTCCATCCAATTTGCCGCAGAAGACATGAGTTCATTGTTTTTATGGCTGAATACTATTCCATTGTGTATTTATACCACATTTTCTCTATCTGATGATTCATTGGACACTTAGATTGAGTCCACAGCTTGCAACTGTGAAGACAAACTAGTTTCTTAACCTTTTTGAACCTCACTTTCTATCTTCTTGAAATGGTTCTTGTGTGGGTCTGTCATGAAGATTAAAAATAACATATCTCAAAAAAATGCAAACATGAAAGTATGTCATTTCCTAGAACTCTGCCACTCCAAGTGTGGCCTGGCAGCACTCAGGGGAATCTGGGGTGCAACCTGCTGAATCAGAGTCTGTATTTGAACAAGTTTCGCAGGGAATTCAAATACATGCTAAAGTTTGAGATACCCTAGTCTGGAAGAGTGCTGGGCTCACATTATTTGGTAGCCTGGGCTTTCTCTTTTTTTCTCTGGGCAAAGCCATGGTCAGAGTCAGAACTGGAGAGAGTGGGTAGTGCTGGGTGTTCTGTTAGTGACAGGGATGGGGGACTGGGCAAGTCTGTAGTGGAAGCAGTGTGTATGGTTTCCTGGCTTTATCTCACCAAGTTTTGCAGTCTAGGAGGGATAACATCATGTGGTCTGTCCATGGGGTGAGAGATCAAGGGAGCTGGTGAGAACATCACAGGAAAGGTTGGCCAAGGAATCCAGGTGGGATAGGCAGGTGAGTGGGGCTTTAAGGCCTGATGCATCTGCAGAAGGTGTGAGGGGCTAGAGGACCTGCTCAGGGTAAAAGGCTGTTTTAGAGGTGCATGGGAGTAGGTGGTCTAGAAAGGTAGGAGGTGGGAGTCAGGAGAGGTAACGTCTGAGTTCAGAGTCTTGGAAGTAAATGGCCACGGGGTGATAGGGTGGGTGACCTGTAGGCAAATGAGCAAAGCCCTTCCACAGAGTTTTTGTCCCTTCTGCCATTTTGGCCACTTTGGCTCTACTGTCTGATTGGGTTGGACCTGAATAGATTAGGAGACAGGAGCTTGACTTTTTAGAAGCATTAGCCCAGGTGTTGTGGGGGAAAGGCATAACCTGTGACTAAGGTGTACTGGGTTGGGGAGCAGGTGTGCTGGGGAGGAAGTGCTGTGAGGACTGTTTCCTCCGCAGGAAACCCTGCCTGCCTTTTCTGCAGCATTCACTGTGTGCCAGGCCAGGCACTTCCCGTGCGCCAGCTCATTTAGCAGGTTTCATAACCCTGCGAGGTAGCTGCTGTCATCACCCCCATCTGACAGAGGAGGAAACTGAGTCACAGAGCGGTGAAGCAACTTGCTCAAGGTAGCACCGTCAGTGCCAGAGCTGCCAGGATGAAACCCAGATGGTCGGGCTCCAGTCTGGGCTCGTAACCACAGTGCTCTGTCTTCCTGTGTTAGCTAAATCATTCAGAGTCAAAATATATCTTTGAAAATAAGGGAAGGAATTGATATAATTAGCTAAATGTGACAACATTTGTTTCCTTGTCTTTTTTTTTTTTTTTTTTTTTTTTTTTCCTGAGACAGAATCTCTCTTTATGTAGCCCTGGGTAGAGATGGCATCACAGCTCACAGCAACCTCAAACTCTTGGGCTCAAGCGATCCTCTTGCCTCAGCCTTCCTAGTAGCTGGGTCCCATCACAACACTTGGCTAGTTTTTCTATCTGATCTCAAACTCCCAAAGTCGGTCAGTCTGCCCATCTTGACCTCCCGGAGTGCTGGGATCACAGGTGTGAGCCACTGCACCCGCCTTGTTTCCTTGTCTTTTAAAACAGCCAGCTCGTATTCTCTCTTCCCTTGTCCTTCTACTTGTCTGTTTTGTGACCTTGGACAAGTTGCTGAATAGCTCTTAGCCCCTGCAAAATAAAGGTTGGGCGGGCTGATCCCGGAGGTCTCCCCTTCCAGCTCCAGAACTCTCAGACCCCTGCTGTTCGCCATATGGGCCTCTTGGTCCAGCCCTGGCTTCCCTGGCTTCTTGCCTGTCTTCTGACCACTCCCTGTGATGTCTGCAGCCTGTGCCTGTTGTCTCTCACCTGCCTGGCACCAACTCCAGAGGACTTGGAATTGTTTGCTGTCCTATCCTTGTATCAGCAGCTCCTTCCTCGTCCCAGCCTGTTTCCTGTGCTGTGAAAGGAGGGACCTTTCCTAGTGCTTCTTTAGGGAACAGAGGTGTCTCCACTACCAGGCTAATGGGGCCTTCAGACAGACATCTGACAAAAGTCACAGAAGTGCTAAAACCATTTCTAGAAGACAGACTGGTTTTTATTATTACTGGTTTTTTGTGTGTGTAAGTTTTGATTGAGGATATTAGCTGTAAGTTGGAACTGAGTAAGCAAGGCTTGAACATCAGAAATGTGACTAGTATATCCTTCAACATTTAACCTTAAGTCTAGGGAAGAGTGTGGTAGACGGTTTCTTTCCACAGGTGGTCCTTTTCCTAATACTCCCGGATCATAGAGCATAGACACAAACATCCCTGGATGCATCCAAATATTGACACTGCTTTAGATTTGATGCCCTCCCTGAAGGGTAGAAGATTTGAAATTCTGACATTGCCAATCAGCACACTTACTTGGCTAAAAAAAATGCGTTCCTAGTATTTGGGAATTTTCTTCCTTTTCATTGCTTTGTCTAAAAGGGGAGGGTTTAATGATGCTGGATAAAAAATACCACCCGGGGGGGGGATACCACTGATGGAAAGGGTATGTTCTAGAACACGCTTCTCACTGGGAGAACTCAGGTCTGACCTCAGTCCTCACTGTCTGGGCTGCTGCCCAGCCCTCCCTGGCTGCTCTGAGGTGCCCGTAGCGCTGCTTCTGCTGCTGCTAAGTCCGATGATGTTATTGCACTTGCCTTGAGTGCAGATATTTCTAAGGCTTACCAAGAACCCTCTAGGAGAGAATTCTGGGGCATGCTTGATGTAGCTTACTATCTTGTGCCATTCCAGAGGTGAATGGGTCGATAGTGTTTTGTAAATGCACTGCCCCAGTGGGGTATGCTAAGAGTGGGACATGTTAGTGGATTTGATGTCTGTCTGTGTGCTTGTCACTTTGCAATCAGGGGGTAAAACAAACTGATTTTGACACAGCTATTCGTTTTTCCATTTTCTGAAAGCATATGCAAATATTACGTATTAGAAGATGGTATAGTCCATCATCTTTGATTGAGAAATCATTACAGTAAGTTCCCAGCAAGTTCCAAGTTAAGACCATCTGTCTTTTCTGAGGATACCTAGATATTAGGGAAAAAAGACCATAGGGCCTAGCCCAGATCCTGGCACAGAGTGGGCAAGTTGTCCTATCTGTGGAGATGAGCACAGCTGTGACCCCTGTGGGAGTAAGCTGTGTCCGGCTCTACCTTGCAATAAAGCACCTTCTTCCTCTTCCTTGTGGTCTTATTTTTTACCACATTTCTGACCCTGCAAGATTACAAAAGACTTAGGAAATGGAATCCAAAGTGGAAGAGAACCAGTTATTAACTAAACAGTGGGATGGATTGTAGGTGCTTTTCAAGGGTCCCAGTGAGTGAGTTGTTAGATTGCTTTGCGTATGGGCTGTCAGAACTAGGGATGAAACGGAGGCTGGGGCTGTTATTATGGAAAAGCTCCCTGAAGCAGGAAGGGTTGGAGAGTAGAGAGCCAGGAGCAGGAAAGGCACTTCAGGTATGAAAATGGCTAGTTTAGTTTCTCAGGTGGGAGTCGCTAAATGTGTGCAGATTGCTGTCCCATTTGGGGATTAGCTGATTTAAGCTGGAAAAGTAAGAGAGACCTCAGGGTTGTGGATATTAAACTCGGGGTGGGGGGGGCTTGGTGGAGAGGAAGAGTGTGAGCAAAGTCACCCTGGAAGGTGTTGGCAGCATTGTCAGCGCCCACAGAGCAGCTAAGAGCTGCCGTGGGTGAGGCTGGGGAGGTCTGCTGCGGCTTACAGGAAGCTAGCCTGCTAAATTAAGGTGATAAGTCAGACCATAATCTTATTTTTGGTTGTTTCCTATAAGGAAAACAGCTCACAAAACAATTACTGATGTTCCCCTTAGGTAGTTTATCAGAGCATTTCTTCAAAGGACCTGATAAGAGACACAGATAAGTTTTAGAGGAAGGATGGGGAATTTTAGCTGGTTTTCTATGGAAACAAGGTTTATGCAGTCATGTGGTCTATTCATCAGAGTCCCACTTTCATAACAATTTATTGCACAGACAAATCTCATCTGAAACATCAGTATGAATCCTGGGAAGCTTAGTGTTGTACCTGGCTCATAAAATAACTAGGGACAGTCCTTCTGTTAGCACATCTCTGGAGGGTCACCAAGGTGGCCAGGTGGTATAGGCTGCCCAGCAGTACATTCCAGCACTGAGTTAGCTCACACCACAGGGTCGGAGGTAGTTCTGCAGCCAGGGTGTGATGTCCTAAGAAAATGCAAACAAGGTGAGTTCTGTTCTCTTTCCACTGCGTTTGTTTAAGACCTCAGAGTGTGGACACGGAGCACCTGTTCATGTTTTGATGCCTTCTCTTAAAGGCTTCACAAATATCCCTCCCTTTATGCCTGGTGTACTCAAACTGCGGCCCGTGGGCCGCATGAAGTGGTGTGAATTGTATTGGTTCCCATTTTGTTTTTTACTTCAAAATAAGTTATGTACAGTGTGCATAGGAATTTGTTCATAGTTTTTTGTTGTAAACTATAGTCTGGCCCTCCAACGGTCTGAGGGACAGTGAATTGGCCCCCTGTTTAAAAAGTGAGTCCTGACTTCCCCAGAGGGACGAGGACACTCATGTGCTGCCCGTGGCAAAGGCCAGCGTCTGCCAGCTCCCTGCCATCTTCCCCTGAGACACACTCCCCCAGAGCACAGGGTTCAAAACAGTTCGTTTATTAGGATGCGTGTTTTGTCTGTCTGACCCCAGGCTTCAAGCACCTCGGAAGCAGGACCAGGTCTGCTTTTGCCAAGTTCAGTGTGTAGGAACTTGAGTCTTCGAATAACTGAATTAATTTATGGTTTGGAAAACACCTGTAATATAGATGATATACATACTATAAACATATATGAGATACACATATGTACTATACACACATATGATACGCATGTATGCTATAAATGATACATACACTATCTATATGAAATAAATATCTAACATTGTGGGCCTTAAGTCATGAAGGGAGCAGAAGTTATCTGTGCTTCCTTACTGTCTTTACCTGTGTGCTTATTATCTGGTTTTGTTTCTATTTTGGAAAGAATTGCTTGCAACTTCATTTCTAAGAGGTTTTTGTGGTAGAGAAGAGGAGAATGGAGCCCACACATGAAAAAGAAGGGGGGACAAAGTCTGCATTCTTCCTCTTGTGGGTTTTTTCAGTTCTTTCCTTGGCAGCTCGGGTGGAAGACAGACTGCTCGTGGGTTCTCACTATTGTCTCCCCACTCCCTCCACCCCTTCCTCCCTTCGTGGGGTTGATACCACCTCTGACATCTGCTCCCTTCTGGCTTCGTCCTGCTTGCACACAGTCTAGAGAAGCGGACCTGTTCAGTCCCAGGGCATGCTTCAAACGCCTTGTGGCTGGGCTTCTTCAAACCACAGACTGCCTGCGTGTCATCAGCGTTCTAGCAAACTGCCCGTGTTGAGCCACGTCTGAAGGAAGGGGCGGGGTGCAGCTGCCTACGGCATGTGCCTCTTCTCACTGCCTGGTTCACTGTTGTCTACCCCGAGCCAGGCATGTTCTAGAGCTTGGGGCCATAAAGGCGCAGACACAGTCCCTCAACTCCTGTAGCTGCCACTCTAAAGGTGGAGGTGTGACATATACTCAGGAAGAGAAGTGCTATGGAAGAAGTATTCAAGGGTCCTTAGAGACCCCCCTCCCCCCCCCACAAAAAAAAAAATGCCAGATGTTTAGAGAGAAGAGTCATCCAGGCACTTTAGGAAGAGATGCTTTTGCAGATAAGGAAAGAAATCAGACCTGGTGCTGTGCACCTGTTCCTGTCATCATGTGTCTCCTCTCTACCTGTGCATTTTCAAAGGCTTTAGTGCCACGTCTGCATTGGGAACCTTTTGTAAGGAGCCAAAGCAGCCAGGTCGTTGGCTTTTGCTAGCCCCAGATTAGAGTGGAATATAATTGACGTGGTGCGACGTGGGGTTTGTGGTACTGACACCATGTCCCTTCCTGAGGTGTCAGAACTGGTTTCAGCTAATGCTGTGTGTCACAGCGGCTCCAGCCACATGCTCTTCACTTCCTGGGATGAGCTTGGTTAAGAGCTTTTTTTCTTTTTTGAGACAGAGTCTCACTCTGTTGCCCTCAGTAGAGTGCCATGGTGTCATAGCTCACAGCAACCTCAAATCTTGGGCTCAAGTGATTGTCTTGCCTCAGCCTCCTGAGTAGCTGGGACTACAGGTGCCCAGCACAAATGCCCAGCTTTTTTTTAGAGACAGGGGTCTCACTCTTGGTCAGAGCTGGCCTTGAACTCCTGAGCTCACGTGATCCATCTGCCTCTGGGACTGCAAGTGTGAGCCACCTTGCCTGGCCCACAAAGAGCTTTTTGAAAGTTCATTGATGATAGATTGTTTCTGAAACTAACAACATTAAGTAACTCCTCTTAACCCACCTGGTTGATGATCCAGATATCAGTTCTGGCTCTAAAGTTCCAGAAGCTTATTGAGATAGGCATCTCATGTCATGGCATCACCTGGCATGTTGCTGGGTGGGGGCTGTGGTGCGAGGCCCCTAAGGGTCACAGACCAGTGAGGGAGGCAGATGAGCAGTCAAGCTGGGGGTGATGGTGGCATGTGAGCCCCTTCTGAACACCGCCTGGGCATCAGAAAAGCTTTAGGAAGCTAGACTCACTTAAGCTTGTTAAGTCTTGAGGATCGGAAGGTTTTTTTCTGTCAGAGAATTGGTGGGTAATTTGTTTAAGGCAGAGGACAGAGCACGGGGGGAAAGTAAGAGTGTGTTCGTTTGTAATGAACGAAGAAAGCAGTTTTTTGTAGCTGGAGTGGAGGCTTGAGTTGTAGGTTCTTTAGAGGGAAAGTTGTCGGACTGAAGAGACTTGCATGCCACTTGAAGGGGTGTAAGCTTGACAATGTGGGTGAATTTGTCTATTTTTTTCTGGTTCTGCCTTCCCTAAAGTGGTCTTATTTTCATTATTTACTTGATGTTTTAAAAGAGCCTCATCTTGTTGGAGGACTCCTTCCCTCCCAGCTTTTCTGTGAGGCGGACATGCTGTTCCATCTTCACCATCTGACATTTGGCTGGGTGTCAACTCATCAGTGTCTTTGATGATGTGGTTCTGCACACAGGTGTGCGGCAAAGGATTGCCCAATGAAGAAACGAAATATAAGCTTGATGTAGTTAAAGCATTTTCCTTAGTTGTTTTCTTTTCAGTTCTTTGCAAGCCAAATGGTCACTACTGAGCCTCATCAAGGAAGCTGGGCAGGGACCCCACATCACCCATAGCTTCTGGCTGCACATCTGTAAAGGTCGAGGGCAGGCTTAAGGGTTGCTGGGGAGGAGGGATAAACAAGGCAAAAGAACAGAAAATGGATTTAGGGGCTGGGCATAGTGGTTCAGACCTATAATTCTAGCACTCTGGGAGGCCAAGGTGGGTGGCTTGCCTGAGCTCAGGAGTTCGAGACCAGCCTCTCAGGAGGGAGACCCCATCTCTACTAAAAATAGAAAATCTGGCTGAGTGTTGTTGCAGAAGCCCATAGTCTTAGCTACTCAGGAGGCTGAGGCAAGAGGATCGTTCAGGCCCAAGAGTTTGAGGTTGCTGTGAGCTTTGATGCCACAGCACTGAACCCAGGGCAACAAAGTAAGACTCTGTCTCAAAAATAAGAAAGAAAAAAGAAAATGGTTATAGGAATCGGTCAAATAAGGGGAGAGAGGACAAAGCTGCCCAAGGTGGAGAGTGGGGGAGAAGTTTACCAGTCGTGTCGGTGCCCTTCACGCTCATATGCAAGCTTAAGCCAGTATGAATCCCCCGTTCTCTTAAACTGGAGGCTGAAAGCAGGACCAGGTGTTCACACAGAACTTGGCAGACGATGTTGGCCAGTGTGAACATGGAGAGGATTAAAAATGGCTGAGTAGTGAGGGATGCTGGGCAGTGCTTGAGCCTCTAGCAGCTGTTAATTTTATAGAATGCTCTAAAATAATCCTCGTGGATAGATCTTGTCTCAGCCTTTTCTATCTCTGGTCTTTGGATGGAGAATTGTTTAAATCATTTCATGTTTATGGAGGTTTTTTTTGTTACTCATTGGTACAGATTGCCTCTAAGTGGTTTTTGCATCTTTTTTTTTTATTATTATTGTTTGGTCACACAACTTCTCAGAACCTCAGTTTCCTTATTTAATCCTCTCAAGCTTAAGTATTAAATCATGTGATTGGGGTTTGCAAACTAAAGCAATTCTATAAATGAAAGGTGGTTTTTGACAATTACTGACTCCTTAAAGGCAAAGCTGTCTACTCAGTATGTGGTTTACTATGTTAGTGAGGGTTCCATCAGGGAAGCAGGGCCACTCTAAATGTTATGGGATAGGCATTTATTAGAGGAACTGTACTTTACACAGTTATGGAAGGAACTGGGGGAGTGAAGATCTGGAGAGTTAGATGTTCGGGGAAAGTCACTGTCACCATCCTGAAGCACCGGTAGGGTGGACAATTTTTTTTTTTTTTTTTTTTTTTTTTGAGACAGAGTCTCAAGCTGTCGCCCTTGGTAGAGTGCTTTGACATCATAGCTCACAGCAGCCTCCAACTCTTGGGCTCAGGCAATCCTCTTGCCTCAATTTTTCTATTTTTAGTAGAGACAGGGTCTCACATTTGCTCAGGCTGGTCTGAGCTTAAGCAATCCACCCTCCTTGGCCTCCCATAGTGCTAGGATTATAGACATGAGCCACTGCTCCTGGCCTGTGGTGAGCAGCCCCTCCAGGGTCACAGACCAGCAAGGGAGGCAGATGAGCAGTCAAGCTGGGGGTGATGGTGGTGGAAGCTTACAGAGGAAGCTGGAAGCCAGGGAGTGTGGGCTGGTTCAGGGGTCTTTGCTATGAGATTGCAGCCAAGTGTCTGGTGGCATTGGGATCATGTGGCTCAGTAAGAATGGCATTTGGGAAGAAAATAGGAGCAGAAAGAGCAAGGACAAGCTGGTGCCCACTAGCACCTGTACCCCTCTCATCGCCTTTGACCACAACGACCCCCAGAGGGAGTGCAGGGGCTTCTGGTCTACTTCCACCTCCCAAACCTCACATGAAATTCTATTTTGCACACCTCCAGCATAGAGCTACTCAGAGGAGAGGAACCCCGGGAATGTAGTTCCGGCTTGGCCAAGGTGATGGCCTCCCAGGATCTCAGAGGCCACAGAACTGGAAGCCTTGTCGTCATGATCCAGTGCTTCGCTAGCGAGAGGGAGTTCAGTTAGTTAATGAGCCCATCTTTACAAAGTGACTGGCAGTTTAGTTTCTCAGTTGTTGGTAGCGTGGCGTCTCTTCCTGCCTTCCGTGCCATTCTTGTCTGTAATGTAGGAGGTAATGGTTATCTTGGCATCAAAAGAAAGAAAAGTTGCATCGGCTGTGAGGAGCCCATCAGTTTGGATGCCGTGTACAGTCTCTTTCGTATCAGCTCCTTTCTAATCTCCTTTGCCCTAGGGAAACACATGTATGAAAGCCAGAAAATTTCTAGATATAAATCACTCCAGATACCATCCAAGCCTGAAACTGTCGTGTGAATTTTAAGTGAGAACAAGGTTTAAGTCTCCAGATCACCCTTCCTCACCCCTTCAGCCTGTTAGTCACACTGGTCTTAGTCACCCTTCCTGGTGTTTCTGCAGCCCGGCATAGACTTGCAAGGACTCAGACTTTCAAGGGTGATCTCAGCCCCTGGGATTAAGAGCAGGTTATGAGACTTAAGGGCCACACCTGGCCTTGTTATCAGTCAGAATTCTTTCACCTTTTTTTTTTTTTATTTTTTGAGACAGAGTCTCACTTTGTTGCCCTGGTAGAGTGCCGTGGCATCACAGCTCACAGCAACCTCAAACTCTTGGGCTCAAGTGATTCTCTTGTCTCAGCCTCTAGAGTAGCTGGGACTATAGGCGCCCGCCACAACACCTGGCTATTTTTAGAGCCGGGGTCTTGCACTTGTTCAGGCTGGTCTCGAACCTGTGAGCTCAGGCAGTCCACCTGCCTAGGCCTCCCAGGGTGCTGGGATTACAGCCGTGATAAACCTTCTCATCATTAGCATCTGAACCTCTTTCTACTACCTTACTGAGACAATAGAGACATAACAAAGGTTCCTCAAACTTTTTGCCTCAGAACTTTTCTGTATTTGTATGAATCCTTTTCTTCTAACTGAAGGAAGTGAGGGGTGTATCGTGGGCTCTCTTTGCCTCTCCATGCATGCTCTGTCCTCTGTCCTCCCGTGCAGTCTGTGGCTTTGTGTACCGTCTATGTGCTGGTGACTCTTCAGTGAATTACTCCAGCTTGGACGCCCCGCTGGTTCCAGACTTATTTATCCAGCTGCCCCCTCCATCACATCTCCACTTGGTGTCCAATGATCTCAGACTTTCAATGGCCAGAAGAGGACTCTGGCTTTGCCTACTACAAAGTTGCTTGTCTGTGTGCTTCCTGTTTCAACAAGAATGCAAGGCCCCGGCCCCTCCTTCATTGTAACCCAGCCATACCGATCTCTTTTCTGTCACTTGGATGCCCCAAACTTGCCCATCGTCGTGTCTTTCTATTCGCTGCTCTGTCTGTAGCAGTCCTGCCCCAGGACACAGTCCCTCTCCCTCTTCACTCTAATCTGACCTCTCAGAGAGGCCTTTCCCGACCACACCTCACCCCCAGTCCTCCCCTGACCTGAGAGCATGTGCCAGTTTATCTCCTCACTCCCTTCTTACCAGGATGCGGGCTGATTGCAGGCAGGGCCTCTTGGCTATGTGTCCCGTGCCTGGAAGGTGTGGTGGCGGCTGCTGGCTGGCTTGTGCCCAGTCTCTTCCCTGCTTCAGTGCATTTATCGTGGCTCTACCCTTTCTTCCCTGCATTTCCGGTCATTCTCTCTCCCCTGGCTCTTACTCTCCAAATCCCACATCCGTCACTGAAAGTGCACTTCTGTGGAGGCTGCCAATGACTACTTAGTCGCCAGTTCATTCGTCTTTGCTCAGTACCATCTTCCTTGACTTTTCTGCATGTTTGGCACTGCTTGCTGTTGTTATTTTCCCCAAGCAGAGACACACATGCTAGGAGTCTGCTGTAGGTACTGTGCAGGGCGCAGACGTGGGCAGGAGACAGCTCCTGCCTCAACTCTCAGAGCAGCACGCAGGCTACCAGGAACAAGTGGATGGGCGTGTCCGTGCGTACAAGTCAGTGTCACTTTCAACCCTTTCTTCTTGAAATTCTTTTTTTTTTTTTTTGAGGTGGGGGTGGGGGTGGGGGGTGGGTGCCTTCTGGTAGAGACCAGAAAACCTGCCTGACATATCCTAAAGGAGCTGTAACACTTCTTCCTGAAATTCTTGGTCTCTTGACTGCTAGGACGTAAGCCTTTCCTGGTTTTCTTCCTAACTGGCTGCTGTTCCTTTGCGGACTCTTCTTGTGCTTGTGTCTTAAATGTGGGAGCTCACTGCTTTTGTCCCTTGCGTTTATCTCTGTCTCTTGGTGACCTCATCGGCTCCCACACCTTCACTGCGGTCAGCTCTCCTCTCTGCCCCCTCCCTGCGTGCCTGTGACTCCACATTCATGTCGGGCTGAAATGTCTTTTAGGGGTTTCCATTCCAGTTGCCTGGTGGCTATTTCAACATGGCAGAAATCTTGCTATTTTCTCCGCTGTGTTCCTTTAGAAAGCAGTTTCACCGGCTGTTAGCTTCCCCTTGGCTTCCCTCTCCCCTCGCAGGTCAGCAGGTAGCTCCTCCTCTGCATGGCGCTCCGCGGGCCTCTCCTTCCCACGCTGCTGCCCCAGCTTGGGTTCTTGTTACCTGTCCCCAGTTGTCTGCTAGAGGGCTCCCGAATCATCTCCGGGCCTCCATGTCGCCTCTCCAGTCTGCTCCCGATACGCTGCGTCAATGCCCTGTCTTCACCCCTCTCCACATGTCCCCACACGTTCCCTTCAAGGTCTTTGTTTATGTTACTCCTCATGTCTCTGGTCACTTTCCTCCTCAAGTGTCCTCTGTTCACCCTGCCCCTCAGCCATCTTTCAAAGGCCCAATATCGACATTGCCTGAAGCTTTTCACTAATCCCTTTGGATAGAAATGCCTTCACTCTCTTTTGGACTCTGTGGCACTTGTTCCTGCCTCTCTCCGGTTACTTAGACCCTTCCTTACACAGGTCGAGTAACCCTAATGTGGCAATCCAAAATCTGAAATGCCCCAAACTCCAGAACTTTTTTTTTTCCAGACAGAATCTCACTCTTTTGCCCTGGGTAGAGTGCCCTGGCGTTGTCATAGCTCACAGCAGTCTCACAGGTTGAGGTTGGGCACACTGATCTACTTAGGAGGTTGGGCTCCTAAGTAGCTGGGACTATAGGTGCTCTCCACAACACCCAGCTAATTTTTTCTATTTTTAGTAGGGACAGGGTCTTACTCTTGCTCTGGCTGGTCTCAAACTCCTGAGCTCAAGCAATCTACCTGCCTTGGCCTCCCAGAGCGCTAGGATTATAGCAGTGCGTCACTGCACCTGGCCAATCCAAAGCTTTTTTGAGTGCTGGCATGATGCTCAAAGGAAATGCTCATTGGAATATTTCAGAGTTTGGATTGTTGGATTTGGAATGCTCAGCCAGTAAAATGCAAATATTCCACAATCCAAAATCTGAAACATTTCTGGTCCTAAGTATTTCAGGCAAGGGATACTTAACCCTTGTATAAAAGTTTCCGTGTACACCTCGTGACTGTTAGCATGCTGTAAGTGCCTGAAAGGAAGATCCTTCAGCCTCACTAATCACCTAGTGCAGGAGCTTTTTGTTCAATAGTTGTCTGTTGAATGGGTGATATTATGTTTGTCTAGCATATCGCACTGAGGTTTTAGCTGAACTTTTTCTTTTTTTAATGACTACACATGCTACTCTAGTAGAACCTCGTGAGCTTCTGGATGGGTTTTGGAATCCTGCTATCTGTGACTTCCTTGCACATGCTCTGCTGCCTGTAACGTGTTCAGTGCACACGGCCGCGTTTCCATCACTCAGAGGCCGCCTAGATGCAGGTTGGCGTGATGCCTTCCTGCCAGACCTCTCAGTGGTAGACTTGAGGAGACAAAGGTCTTTCTTTTGTTGAGCCAGATACTCCAATTCTACAAGGTTTTACAAGTTCGACTTTCTATATGTTCACTTCTGGCTTACGTGTGGACAGGGAAACCCATAGGCCTCTAGTCTCTCTTAAAGGCCTTGTAAGGACTCAGAAAGTGGGATTTCAGCATCTATTTACAAGGCAAACCGAAACACCTTAAGCTCTTTAGTTTCAGAATTTTAGCTTTACCTGTACCCCTGGATTCGATAACTGCTGATGCTTATCTTACAAATGGTTCAGATTGGAGAGTCAGATTGTTTGCTTCCAGGCAGCTCAGTGAAACGATAACATTTGGGCAATAATAGAGACGATTACAAGAATTCTTTGCAGATATGCTCTACTTTGCAGGTGTTGGTTTAGAAGAATGTTAATGATAAACTGGGAAATAAAATCTGTTTCCTATGGATATCAGGAAGAGTTGGGAAGGGTAAGTAAATAACGTTTGCTGGCTTGTCTCTTTAGTGATTCCCTCACAGTTGCCAAGCATACTTGCAGAAATAAACATTGTGTAATTGTTTACCTTGAAAAACTTGCCTGACTTTTTCTGCCTATCCCCATCTATTCCACAAGATAAAAGAAAATCTGAAGGCATTTGATTAGTTTCTTGAGTATTCCAAGGGAAATGGTATTCTGGAAATAATTAACTCTTAGTTGTTAATTACCTGCTGCTGAAAAGTCAGAGCACAGGCCTTCCATGTGATTTTGGAATAAAATCCTCTCCCTTTTTTGGTGTGAATACAAGGTATGTATGATGTTAGAGTTGGCATCACTTAATGACTGTGGCGTATCAGGAAAAAAGAAACTTAAGAAATTGGAAATTATTTTTAACAATCCCATTTCTCTATTTCTCCCATCGATCTACTTCACATTTGAGAATATGTAGTATTTCTTCTCCTAGTTACCCATTTCTGTGTTACTTTGCTGCCTATCTGGTTCACATTGCTCTTGGAGAATTTGAAATATTTTATGTGGAATTTTATGCTATTTCTTCTTCCTATTCAGAGCAAAGACAATAAATACAAACAGAAGGGGGTAACATACGATGCATTGAAAGGCAAACCAACCTATCCATCTTTGGCTTGATGGTACATTGCATTGGCCAGATAAGCCCGGGTTTGAGTCCCTCTGTAGCTGTGACGGAACTTCAGCAGGTTATTCAGGGAATGTTTGGGTTTCTGAGACTTATCTAGGTGGGTCTAATCTAACCAGGGCGTTGCTACCTGATGCAGGCCACTTGTAATTGTGATTACTAATGAGTTAACTTAGAAGCCTGTTGTACAAAGGTTATGTGTGTTAAAGTGCCCTTACTTTGTCTTGAGTATCAAAGCTACTGTGAGCCTGTGGTAACTGGGCTCAGAAATCTATACTTTTTTTGTTTTTTGGGAAAAGAATGTACTATGGTCCATCAACAGGTATTTTTTTCTGGCACTAAATTTTAATGGAATTTCATCATGTAGATTTTTGTGGCATTGAACAAAACACTACTGTCCTTAATAGTACTTTTAAGGATGAAAATGGTTTTTGTTTGAAGTTTTCTTCTTGGAAACAAATGAAGTCATAATTATGAATCGTCATTTAGTAAAGACATTTTTTGGGACATTAACTAATGCAGTTCAAATATAGAAGAGTGTGTGATTCTTAATTTGAAACACTGATAGAAATTAGAAAAATTTCCCTCAGTTATCAACTGTTACAAAAGGTTTTGACAAAAATTGACAACATATGGCTCTGTAGATATTCTTTTTAATGTGAAAAGAGCCATATGCTTTATTTTCTGCAAGTTTTATTTATTTTTAAATATCATTAGCTGTTATTTAACAATATTAAAAGGAAATCTGTGCTAAATACCAGATTGCCGGTGGCAAGTTGAAATTTTGTTACCAAAATTTAAAATCTTGATTTGCATGGATGAGGGGACATCCCCATTCTGCTTGCAAGACTGCTGCTCGGGTTTGGATCTTTTCATATTAGAATTTGATCTTTCCAGTATCTGTTCATATCTGCTTTACTTCTCCCAGCGGCACTATAACAGAGCTGATATTGAAGGTACTTTTGCAGGTTGAGTTGAACACGGAGAAAGGAGTACCTAAGTGATCCCTTGGGAGATGGGGAAGGCTTCACAGTGGAGCTGGTGCTACAGCTGCCTCTGGTAGGAGGATGAAGAGATTGCTGGGATGGTATTGCTGGGGAAGGAGGCACAGAAGCAGAGGCTGTGGAGCACAAGAGAGCATGACATTTCCAGAAAGTGAATGGTTGTTTTATTTGATACAAGCATTAGAAGATGGGAGAATGGTAGAAGGTGAAGCTGGAGAGGTAGCCATGCGCAAGATCGTGAATGGTTGCGTATGTCTTTTATTTATTCTTCCATTTAACAAATATTTATTGAAGGGCTGCTATGTACCAGCCTCTGTTCTAGGCACGGGAATTCAGTAGTGGACAAACCAGAAACTTACATTCTAGTGGGAAACGATAGACAATAAGTCATAGTAAAAATATGTAAGCGCACATAACATATATACATTAGTGATAACTGATGAAAATTTGGCAGGAGCAAGAATGGAAGGGGTGCCACTTTAGGGTGGTTGGAAAAGGCCTCTTTAAGAAGGTCACGTTGCTGTAAAGATCTGAAGCTGGTGAAAGAGCCAATGGGGTAAATATCTGAGAGTTTATGGTTTGAGGGGATATGCAAAGGCCCTGAGGTTGCAGTGGGTGGACCCTTGGGAGGAAAGCATGGCTGGAGTATACTGGAGAGAGAACAGCAGATGTGAGGTCCAAGAAACAAAGAGGGCTGGATCCTGTGAGGTCTTGATGGCCTCTGTAAGGATTTGGGCTTTTATCTACATGAGATGGGAAGTGATTAGAGAGTTTTAAGCAGAGTAAGATATAATGCAACTTAATTTTTTAAGAGATTCTTTTGAGGCTGGGTGCTGTAGCTCACTCCTGTAATCCTAGCACTCTAGGAGGCCAAGGTGGATGGATTGCCTGAGATCATGGGCTGGAGACCAACCTGAGCAAGAGTGAGACCCTGACTCTATAAAAATAGCCAGGCATCATGGCAAATCCCAGCTGCTTGGGAGGCTGAGGCAAGAGAATCTCTTGAGCCCAAGAGTTTGAGGTTGCTGTGAACTATGATGCCACGGCATTCTACCATGGGCAACAAAGTGAGACTCTGTCTCAAAAAAAAAAAAGAGGGGGGGAGGGAGGATTCTTTTTCTTTTTTTGAGAATAGAGAACAAGAATGGAAGCCAGGAGACCATTTAGGGCCTTTGCAATAATGCAGGTGAGAAGGATAGTGGCTTGAACCAGGGTGATGGGTGGGGATAGCTGAAGGGTATATTTTGTTCTAAAGATGAATATGGAGCCATTAAACACTTTTGATCAGTGAAGTAACATTGGGTTTTTGTGTTAAAAAGATAATTTTTAATAGCCATGTGGAAGAAAGATTGTAGAGTCGAAACAAAGATCTCCATCCGTTTCTAAAGCTCCCATTGCTAAGGATAAAGATGGAGACCTTACAACAGATGCAGCCTCATACACTGTGGGCACGTTGTCAACATTGGCTACCTTCTTGGCCAGAGAATGGAATTGAAAAGCTTTATACATTAAGTAATTCTTTTGTAAACCTTGCCAAGGAAGCAAGGTGGATGATTATGATCAAGTTTATTCAAAAGGCAGCCTGCCCTGCAGATAACCACAGACCCTTCCCACCAGCCAACCCTGCCTCAAATGCTGTACGTGTATTACTCCTTTAATCCTTACCGCAGCCCTCGGGGCGTGGTGACCATGGCCTCCATTTCATAATGAGGAAACTTGGGCGCAAGGAGGTAAGGAACTAACCTGTGTTGCCTCTGGGGGCTTCTCCACGCAATGGAGAAAGTTCTGAAAGTTTTCAGTGATTTGGAATTATCTCATCTCGAAAATCAAATGTAACAAAGTGATCACCTAATCTCTTTGTTAACTTGTGGTGGTGATGGCTTCAGAGAGTTGGTCCCTGCTGGGTAGTTGTATATTATTTCAATGCTCTTTTCATTTCCAGTGACAGAAATTAGCTTAAGAAACATAAGTGGGAGTGAGTGGAATTTTAAGAAATTGAAATGTCCAGGGAGAGGGATGTGTGTGTGTGTGTGTGTGTGTGTGTGTGTGTGTGTGTGTGTGTGTGTGTGTATATGTAGCGCATGCACGTGGGGGTGGCCTGGGAGGCATGGCTGGATGGAATCACTGGGGCGCACGCTCTCTCAGCTCTGGTTCAGCTGTTGGTCTGGGTCTTCTGTGGAATGGCTTCCTCGTAAGGTGAAGAGGACTGCCCATGCTCAGCATCGTAGTACCTTATCTTTGTTAATACCTTGACTCCACTGGAAGCAAAAGTGTCTTTCCATAAAAGAGCCGGGAGAATTCAGATTAACCTGGTTTTACTGCCAACACCCATCTCCAGAAGTGAACTTGCACATCAGCCCCAGCTGGGGGGCAGTTAAGGAAAGCTGGCCAGCCACCAGGAGTCTACTGCCTGTTAGCCAGAAGTAGTAGGTTTGAGGTCACGGGTGTCACCCTGTGGGCACAAGTTGCCTTAGAAGGAAAGTAGCACCTTCCAGCACTATTCCTCAACGTTTAGGTTGGTGCCACCATTCTCTACGGACATATATGTGACCCAATGGTTTTTCTGTTACTAGTACCAATAACTTTGTTTTATTTTTAGGGAGAGTGATATAGTTTAAGGGTCAGCAGCTTCTTTTTAAACTGGAATTTTTTTTGGACCCATCCCCAGATGGGCTGGGAGGGGAGGGGAGGCAGCCCTGCCCAGGGGGCCACGCTGTTCCCCATCCCTGCTTCTCTTGCATGGAGAAATCCTTCTTCCCATCCAAAGTCAGTGATGATGGGTAGAGAAGATAAGAGACAGCATTATAACAGTGTCTCTTAACTTTTCTGTTCTATTCTTGACCCAAATTAAGGTATATAATCTGGTGCACACATACTTTTATTTACCTAACAAAATATAATGAGACACTGTTACTAGGGGTAACCCTTACCAAATCCAGTGACCTCATAATGTTTTCTACTCTGTTTAATTTCATTTTAAAAAGGACATGTGCCAGTCATAGCCATTATAAACGCATTTCACAAAATGTGAAAAGTTGGTGACCTGGGATTTGAAAAACATGAGTGAAACCGGCGAAAGTTCATCTGCTGGCCCTGCTGCAGCAGAGCCCGACACAGTGGGCAGCTGAAACAGCAGAAAGTTCTTCTCTTGGGATTCGGGAGGCTGCAAGTCCAAGATGAAGGTATCAGCAGAGTCGGTTCCTTTAACCGCTGAGAGAAAGAACATGGTCCATGCTGCCTGCCTCGTTCCTGGTCACTTGCGGCAGTTTAGGCGTTCCCTGACTTGCAGGCAGGTCACCTCCGTTTCCGCCCACATGGTGCTCTCCCTATGTGCATGTCTGCGTCCACACTGTCCCCTTTCTGAGGGCCCCAGTCGTATGACACGAGGGGCTCCTGTTCCAGTGTCACCTCATCACAGCTAACTATAGCAACCCTCTTCCCAAGTCAGGTCACATTCTGAGGTACGGTGGCCCAGGACTTCAACATATGAATTTGGGTGGTGGACACAGTCCAACCCATAGCACATGATAAAAACACAAAATTGAAAATAAATAATAGAAGTCTCCATTGTATGGAGCCCTTATTATCTGGCAGACTGTCGCTGGGCATTTTATTTCAGTAAGTCTCTGAAGCCTCTTTGCCCTGTCTTATAGTAAAGAGGCCAAAGCTCAGCGAGGCGCCCTGATCTCAGAGCTCGTGCTTCCGTGTGCCTTCCTGCTATGCCGTTCATGGAGCATCTAGAAGGAGACATGCACATGTATTGGGTCTAAATTGAAATCCTAAACACAGGTAGTAAATATGCTACGAGATGGTGCTGAACTTCATTGCAACGGAGAATCTGAGAGGATGCATCAGTGCCGAGGCCTGTGAGTTCTGTCACTCGGGGAAGGGAATGCCGGGCAACTCGGCGTGTCTACTGGACTCATCCCCTGCAGGGAGCCACCGTATTCCTAGTAATGCCCAACAACCAGCCAGACACCCTCCCTGTGTGCTTCCCACCCTCGTTCTGAATTTAGATCAGGGTAAGGAGTAGAAAGAAGGAAATGAGCCAGAAAATAGAAAATTAATACTGGATAGAATCATCATATTTTAAAAATAATTTATAGGCAATGTCAGATAACAGGAGTTAAATCATTTTATCAGCAGGCTACTCTAGGATTTAACAATTGGCATCCGTCATTGTAAATCAGGTCTCAGGAGCCCCAGGGAATGGTCTCTAGAGATGAGGGTTGTTACAGGGTGGGCAGAAATGTAAATACTTGATTAGCTGTGCCCTTTTCTCTCACCCCAAACCTAAACTATTCCCGCATTACTTTGAGTAGTGATGGTATGTTGCATAGTAATGGGAAGGAAGAGGCTGTTCAGGTTGATGGTTAGCCTATTTTTAATACTGATATTCCTCCCTGCTGGTCCTGGGAAACTGGTTGTGTGAGAGATACTTATTACGGTTGTATTTCCAGCTTGTGAGTTAAGTGATGGGCTTAACCTCCTTCTACACAGACACGTTTTTCCCAGCAGTTTGTGCGTCACATCTCTGCCATGTGTCTGTGATCGGGAGCATCCACAGATTTGCCACGTTAACACTGGGAAGACAGTGAGTGACCCAAGACCTGTACTTCCCTTCTTGTCATTGCAGCTCTGTGTCGAGGACGCGTGGTGAGAGTTCCAACGGGGACCCTGGTCCGGGTGGTCGGCACTGAGCTGGCCATACCCTGCAACGTCAGCGACTATGATGGCCCCAGTGAGCAAAACTTTGATTGGAGCTTCTCATCTTTGGGGAGCAGCTTTGTGGAGCTCGCAAGCACCTGGGAGGTGGGGTTCCCAGCACAGCTGTATCGGGAGCGGCTGCACAGGGGCGACATCCTGCTAAGGCGAACCGCCAATGATGCCGTGGAGCTCCTCATAAAGAACGTCCAGCCCTCAGACCAAGGCTACTACAAATGTTCAACCCCCAGCACGGATGCCACTGTCCAGGGCAACTACGAGGACACAGTGCAGGTTAAAGGTATGAACTGCATGTGGCATAGTCATGCCAGGGGGAGACCTTCCTCTACCACTTGGCGGTGGGTGACTGTGTCAGGAGGCTAAATCCTCTGGAGCTTTGCCTTCTCCTCTGTCCAGTGGAGCAGTAGTGTCTTCCCTGATTAAAGGCAGAGGATGGGCCAGGTGACGTCTGAGGCCCTTTCTGATCACTCCACTATGGTGTTGAACGATGGCAGGGCCAGTGAGTTGCAGACAGCATGGTATGGGGGGAGCCCTGCTCTGGAGCCAGGGTGCCCGTGCCCAGTTAGTTCAGTTGCTGCCTCTATCACTGGTCAGCTGTAGAACTACCATAGCTAGATGAGGGGGTACAACAGTCATGCCCATTAAGTAGTATTAAAACATTAAACATCAAATCTGCCTTTCCATTACCTCTTCCTTATTCCTGTACAAAATCCTAAAACTACAGGGTGGCCATAAATTCCAGGTGTGATATATTTTGTGTGTAGTTGCACCTGGACTTTATGGCCACCCTGTAGTTTTTAGAAAAAATTCCCACAAATCATTCTCACATTGGAACTAAATAATGCAACATGTCATACCTCTAGACACCCTTGCCTCCCCTGGGAGTCTCATCTTGAGTGGGAGGGAGGACAGGAGAATTCCCCCCAGCACCTTTCTCAATCTTTGGAAGATAAGAGAATCAAGAGGGTGTTTTTCTAGGTCAGGAACACGGGTGGATGACAATGAGAGAGACTGACTACTGCCCAGGTGAAGCCTCTGGCAGGTTCATGGGTGGTTCAGGGTGTGACCTCCAGCTTCATTGGTTTTTCTTTTCTTTTCTTTTCTTTTTTTTTGAGACAGAATCTCACTTTGTCATCCCCAGTAGAGTGCTATGCCCTCAGAGCTCACAGCAACCTCAAATTCTTGGGCTCAAGAAATTCTCATGCCTCAGCCTCCCAAGTAGCTGGGGCTACAGGCACCCACCAAAACTTCCAGCTGTTTTTAGAGACGGTGTCTCACTCTAACTTAGGCTGGTCTTAAACTTGTGAGCTCAGGCAATCCACCCACCTTGGCCTCCCAAAGTGTTGGGATTACAGGCCTGCTTCGTGGGTCGTAAAGCTTTTCATCTATGTGCTAAGAAAGGAACTGGCCTTGAGAAATGAGTCACATTAGCCAGATTCACAGACTGGTATATATACAGGAACATCAGTACATTCAATTGGCAGCAGGGATGGGTCTTTGGGATGCATTCTTCTAAAGAGGTAGCATTTTTTAATGTTATCTGGAGTAGTCCCTTTTCAAAGACACAGGTTAGTTTCTGAAGAGTAGTATTTTGGGATTCTCTTGTCAAGCTTATTAACAAGCCTGATAGATGTTCCCTGCTCTTGGTAGAGCCCCCTCTGGTTACCGGAGTACCAGTATCCATCGCTTTTTATTACTTTTCCTAAACAGCACTCACTGATACTTCCTTGACCTCTGGCTCTGTTTTTCTAGACTCTGTTGAAGTGGCTGGCATACCAACAGGCCCTAGGAGAGTGAATAATTGAGGCCTCAGCTTTTCTTGGTCTGTTCCTATCGTGTGGCCAGACTGTGCTCACCCTGTCCTTGGGCATTCCTGACCTGAGAAAAACATCCTCTTGCGTCTCTTACCTTCCAAAGATTGGAGAAGCTACTGCCATCCTTTCCCCCTTGTAGAGTTCTAGCCTGTGGTAGGTCACCTGATCTTCGAGTCTGCAGGCTCCCACTCTAGCCCTGTGTCCTAACCAATGATACCCAGTTATTTTATCATGACTGCTGAGCGTCAGGTGCATTCCTGGGAACTTGCCCTCTTTAATTCACATGTCAACTGTAGGAGGAAGGTCCATTTGGCATCCCCCTTTTAGGGAACTGAGGCACAAAGGGCTAAAATACAGTGCCCAAGGGTGGCAGAAGCACATCCCCAAGGCAACTCCCAAAAGCAGCTTTCGCCACCCAGTTCTAAAAGGGCTGCCCCCTCCTTTTCAAGTTAGAAAGTAGTTGAGATTTCAGATGAATGGGAAAACATGCCCAGGGAGGTGGCTCACACCTGTAAGCCGAGCACTTCGGGAGGCAGAGGTGGGTGGGCTGCCTGAGCTTAGGAGTTCAAGACCAGCCTGAGCAAGAGCAGGACCTGGTCTCTAAATACAGCCAGACGTTGTCACGGAGCCTGTAGTCCCAGTTACAAGAGGACCAGTCAGTTGAGCCCAAGAGTTTGAGGTTGCTGTGAGCTATGAGGAGACAGCACTTTACCCAGGGCAACAAAGTGAGACTCTGCCCCTCTCCCACCACCACCCCGCCTCCACCGAAAGAAAGAAAAGAACTGCAAACTAAAAAGACGATGGAAAAAAGGTGCCCATGTGGACCTTAGAACAAGAGAAGGGAGGAGGAAATTGTCCCTGTTCGCTTGTGACTGCCATGGAGGGCTCTGGGACGTGCGGACCCTGCCCAGGGAGTCTGCTGTGGCCGGGGTTCTAACGCGCTGTCCCCTGTCCCCGCAGTGCTGGCCGACGCCCTGCACGTGGGCCCCAGCGCGCAGCCCCCGCCCAGCCTGAGCCTGCGAGAAGGGGAGCCCTTCGAGCTGCGCTGCCACGCGGCCTCCGCGTCACCCTCGCACACGCACCTGGCCCTGCAGTGGGAGCTGCACCGCGGCCCGGCGCGTCGCAGTGTCCTCACCCTGACGCACGAGGGCAGGTTCCGCCCGGGCCCCGGGTACGAGCAGCGCTACCACAGCGGGGACGTGCGCCTGGACACCGCGGGGAGCGACGCCTACCGCCTCTCTGTGTCCCGGGCCCTGTCCGCCGACCAGGGCTCCTACCGGTGCATCGTCAGTGAGTGGATCGCAGAGCAGGGCAGCTGGCAGGAAATCCAGGAAAAGGCCGTGGAAGTGGCCACCCTGGTGATCCAGCCAACAGGTGAGCTTCTGGAGACGGTGTCAGGCCCTGTCGCGTGGTGAACCGAGGTGCGTCGAGAACTAAGCCCTGTTGCTCCGACCCCTTCTGCCAGGAACTGTTTCTGCTTCCCGTGCGGGCCTGACCTGTGCGGCTGAAGGAAGTGGTGGTGGTGAGGATTTGGGGCATGCCTGTAGTCTGGCTTTGCAGCCGCTTTCCATCTGCGTTGGTGTGGGTGGGAAGCGCTCACATCGTCCTACACTCCGGAGGTTCTTTCGCCCAGAGACTGAGTGCAGCAGCCCCTCAGCCAGGAGGAGGTCAGGCTGGGTGGTCAGAGGGGTGTGTTCAGCTTTATCTTGCTTGCTGTGTCGCCAGTCCCTGGATGTGCCTTTCTCCATAGCTTTTGGGGTGTGTATCTGGCTCACTCTAACAGAGGTGTCCAGCCGTGGCCTGCTGTCCGCTTGTGGATTATATGAGGACTGGGTTTGATCATCTGCGGTGGCAGATATCACAGAAGTTGTGCATGGACCTTTTTTTCTTTTGGCTCATCAGTTGTCGTGAGTGTTTTTGTATTTAATATGTGGCCCAAGATAACTCTTCCTCTTTCAGTGTGGACAGGGAAGCCCAAAGGTTGGACACCCCATGTCCCTCGTGTCTGACGTGGGTCCTCTAGGCCTGCCTTCCAGGGCCTCTCAGACATGTTATCCTTGCCAGGGTGAGGAGCTCTGTGGGACTGGGCTTCTCACTTTCCTGTGTCATACATACCCTGGGAGCATCCAGCCTAGGGTATGTACAAGACGTCTTTTGTTCTGTCATCCGTGGATAAGATTTTTGTTTGTTTGTTTGTTTGCAGTTTTTGGCCGGGGCTGGGTTTGAACCTACCACTTCTGGTATATGGGGCCAGCGCCCTACCCCTTTGAGCCACAGGCGCCGCCCTGTGGATCAGATTTTTTTAACCCCCTCCCTTACTCTAACTACAGAAGTAATTAAGAAAATGCAAACTGCATTTTAAAAGCACCTAAGAATAAAAGGAAAACAGGCTACTGTGGACTCACTGTTGGCAGCATCAATAGAGATTCTAATGTGCCTGGAGAGGCTGAGTGTGTTCAGCGCCGTGCTGGGCCCTGTGGTCATTGGTGTTTGAGGCTCACAGCCAGGCCTCGTGGGGCTCTGGGCTTCAGCAGAGACAAAGTGAAAAGACCAGGGCAGGGCAGGGTCCCTGCTGGGGATGACAGATGGGTGTCCTTGGCTTTCTGGAAGTCTGTCGTCTTCAGATCTCAAGTACTTGCTGCCGCTGCCACTGCCGCTGTCTGGGAAGGCCTTGGCTGGCCTCATTTCCTGACCACAAATGTGAACGGGTGACCACTCTGCTGCTCAGATGGCAAGGAAGGCAGGAGATAATACACAGGAGGAGTGTTTTGTCTGTGCAAGGTGCATTGCCCTGAGCACTTCACCCTGCATTTATACCACCGCATAGGAGCTGGGTCTGGTGAAAGTGAGTGGTGGAAGCAGAGCTGAGGCTCTTGAGTGACTGTGGCCATCAGCAAGAAGAGCTTCAGTGTGGTCTCCAGTGGCTACAGCCATAGCTTTCCAGATGAACTCAGGTCACCTTCCCTATCAGAAGTGAACAGTCTATCTGAAATCTGCCCTAAGAAAACTCGAGGCTGGGTGCAGTGGCTCGCTCTGCAATCTCAGTGCTTTGGGAGGTCAAGCTGGAAGGATCACTGAGGCAAGGAGTTTGAAACCAGCCTGGGCAACAAAGCAAGATTCTGTCTCTACAAATACTTAAAAAAAAAAAAAAAATTAGCCTAATGTGATGGCATACACCTGCAGTCCCAGTTACTTGGGAGGCTGAGACAGGAGGAGTGCTTGAACTCTAGAGTCTTGAGGTTGCAGTGAACTGTGAGCGTGATCTTGATCATGCCACTGCACCCCAGCCTGGGTGACAGAATGAGACCCTGCCTTAAAAAAAATCCAAAAAACAAACAAACAAACAAAAAAAACCCTGATAGAAGGCTTGCCTCCAACAATACAGTATATTTTATTGAGACAGAAGTATTAAGAGTTTCAGCTTTGCAGCAAGTTCCATTTTTATGGAGGAATTTCAATCGTAAAACTATTTTTTCCCCCAGAAATACCCCAGAACCCATAATATCTACTTGAAAGACTTAAACACTCGAAATCTATTAGGCAGGAAATAAAGTTCGGCTTTCACCTGAGACTGGGGGTTCGTAATCATTTTCGTGCCATGGGATTCTTTCATGATCTTTTGAAGCCCACAGATCCTTACTCAGAATTAACATGTTTTAAATCATAAAGTACAATGTAGGAGATGAGAAAGAAAAATAATTATATCGAAATAGTTACCAAAATACTTTTAAAACAAATTTGTACTAATATCATGCTTCTTTAAACACATTGATAATAAGATACAGTGGCAGGCCTAACAACAACTATAATTTCTTTTTTTGTTGTTGTTTTTGTTTGTTTGTTTTTTGAGACAGAGTCTCACTATGTCTTCCTCCGTCACAGCTCATAGCGACCTCAAACTCTTGGGCTTGCGTTTTTCTTGAGATTTGCTTGCCCCAGCCTCCCAAGTAGTTGGGACTACAGGGGCCCACCACAACACCTGGCTGTTTTTTGTTGCAGTTGTCATTGTTGTTTAGCTGGCCTGGGCAGGGTTCGAACCTCCCAGCCTTGGCAGGTATTATAACCACTGTGCTACTGGTGCAGAGCCAGCTATAATTTCTATATAGCAATGAATATAAATAGTATTTCAGGATGTCTGTAACAACTATAACGTGATGTGAAAATATGTGTTATTTCTCCTGGCAGCAAAGTCTCAGGAGCAGGTAACACCATACTGGTTTGATGCTTACTTTCACAAGGGGAGGGAATGCTGTATTTTAAGTATAAGTTAATACAAAGATGGAACTTTTTTTCTCGTTCAAGTTCACACTTCCTAAATTATCTTAGTGGACCCCAGGTTAAAAATCCCACCACACTAGAGAGATGGTCTTTCTCTCTATGTTAACACCTGCTCTGTCTACAGCTGGCAACTTACATATTCCTATCATATTGTTATGATAAGTAGCACAGAGCCACTTAAATAATGAAGTGCTTTACAACCCATATCCAGAATGTATAGGGTCTGTGGTTAGTTATGTTACAAGATAGCCACTTGCTTGGAGAAAATTACAAGTGAACTACACTGTTGAGGAGACATTCCTGCTGATATTTTTAGAGCCTAAGAATGTGTTTTCTCCATACCTAGTGCCCACAGCTGTGGGTTGAGTGTGTCTCTGCTGACCCAGTCCCCTTCAGAGTCATCTTTTCCTTCCGGTATCTGACAGCCCTGCAGAGGCGGCTTCAGCAGGATCCCAGGGGCTCTGTCCACAGTGTTCCATGTGGTGTGGTTGTAACTACAAAATCCAGCTCAGGGAACCAGTTTCTTTACTGAATCCTCTCAAAAGATACCCTCGATTCCTTTTAGCACCTTTATAGTAGTGAGGGAGGAGAAAAAGTTTGGAAGATGGATGGAAGGAGAAATTAGACTTTCAAATTTCTTTTTCTAGTGCTATGCCCACCTCATTTTCTGTTTTGGTTTTTTTTTTTTTATGTCAAGGGGCATTTTGAACTTGACTTGAAATACTTGCTTGAAATACTGTCAGGCCTTGGAAATAGTGAAAGTAATGTATGCCAAAAGGCATGGGCTTTGAAGTTGGGTCTTTTCGGAATCGGGCCTAAGCCTTTAGCCCTGAGCTTACTGGGGATAGCAGTTGATGGTGAGCCGTGGAGAAGGCCAGGGCTGTGCCTCACCTGAATCCCCTGGGAGGCGTTGGCTGTTTATCCTCTCAGTGAATGTTCCCAGAGGATTACCCTGAGTTCATTCTTTTCTACTCTGATTGTAGTGGTATTTAAAAATCCCCTGAATAGGGGGCTTGGTGTCTGTAGCTCAAGCAGCGAGAGTGCCAGCCCACATATTCCAGAGCTGGTGGGTTCGAATCCAGCCCCGGCCTGCTGACCAACAATGACAACTACAACCTCCCCCCCCCCCCCCAACAAAAAAAAAAGCCAGGTGTTGTGGCGGGCGCCTGTAGTCCCAGCTACTTGGGAGGCTAAGGCAAGAGAATTGCTTAAGCCCAAGATTTGGAGGTTGCTGTGAGCTATGAAGCCACAGCACTCTACCTAGGGTTACAGCTTGAGACTCTTTTATAAAAAAAAAAAAAAAAAAAAATCCTGAATAGAGTAAAATGTTTACATCTAAAAGCTGTGATGGGGGAATGCTGAAATTAGATCTGCCTTGAGCCTGTGGCCCTAAACACCGTGTCATCTCAGTAGATAGTCTACTTCTAATTACCCACACTGATAAGAAAGGGCAGTAGTGTGCGTCATCCAAAAATCATTGTGTGTAGGGTTTAGAATATGTGTTTTATGATTGACTTTTAGGTAGGTATGAAATAAGTGATGCTCTATAAGGATGTTACGTTTTGAATACTTGACTCATAAGGAATATTGTCTGGTTTCACTTTCTTGGCCATTCTGCTTCTGATTTTTCCCTTTTATCCAGAAGATGGCTTCACCCTACCTCTGACCCTTCATTTCCCATCCCCCCAACTGACAGTATGTACCAATCAAGAACAATGTCCTTTGTCTATAAATTACTTGGTAAAACCAAGTTTTAACATGCACATGGAGAAAGTGTCATTTTTGTCTTTGCAAGCTTAAGCAGATTTCTGATCAAAGGGTTATATAACAGAAGAGTAGATTCCTAGAGGCAGATAGTCTGGATTTCAATCCCAGCTCTGCTACATAGTAGCTGTGTGACCTGGGGCAAGTTACTTAACTTCTCTGGGCTTCTATTTTCTCATCAGTAAAGTCAGAATAGTAATAGCATCTACCGACCACCTAGAGTTGTTTTGAGGATTAGTATTATAAAGCTCTCAAAACACTACTTAACATATAGTAGGTGTCTATAAATGTTTGCTGCTATTACTATTTTTATAAAATAAAAGCAAGTGTGGCATATTTTATTCACGTTTTCCTTAAACATTTCTCAAGCACTTATAACTGTACAAAGCCTTATAACTTTTAATTCCATAAATGAGAACTGGGAACTTAAAAGGAGATGACCTGAAGGGAGGCTGTGGGGGTGGAAGGGACAAACATAATCTGTGTTATTTAGATGTATTTGGTTTTAATTTTCAAGTTCTGCGAGCAGCTGTGCCCAGGAATGTCTCTGTGGTGGAAGGAAAGGAACTGGACCTGACTTGCAACATCACAACAGACCGGACAGATGACATCCGCCCCGAGGTGACCTGGTACTTCAGCAGGATGCCTGATAGCACCTTGCCCGGCTCCCACGTATTGGCACGGCTGGACCGTGACTCCCTGGTTCACAGCTCGCCTCACGTTGCTCTGAGTCACATGGATGCACGCTCCTACCACTTACTGGTTCGAGATGTTAGCAAAGAAAACTCCGGCTTCTATTTCTGCCACGTGTCACTCTGGGCACCCGGTCACAACAGGAGCTGGCACAAAGTAGCAGAGGCCATGTCTGCCCCAGCCAGTGTGGGCGTGACCTGGCTAGGTGAGTGGTTTGGAGAATGGCTCTTAGCCTTCCCGCGTAATCCCTCCTGGGAGATTTCTGGAGGAGGCAGGGTGCTCTATGTTTTGTGTTACTTTAACATTCTTTACATCATTTCTAGCATATTTTGGCCTGGATAGATCCTAAGCTGGGGGGGTTGAAAGCAAAACTGGCTGAAATACAATCTGGCAGGCAAGGGAAATGTTTAGAAAATGTGGCCTCAATTGGTTTAGTACCCTCCTCATTGACATGATATGGTTTCCTTTTGTTGTCGAGATTTACAGGGTTGGGGCACTACCAGACAGCTCTTTGAAATGGGTCTTTATTGAAGGAGACTGCTGCCCTTCTGCCTTTCTGTTTCCTGGACTCAATAGGTGTTCCCTGGCAGGAGCTGACGCTTTTCCCAAGTCCAGTGCAGAAAGAGAATTCCTTCAGTTAATGGAAAGTGTGTTTTCATGTCATACCCTGGAAGCCCTAATGATTTTATTTGCAGACACCAGTTACATGTAGGGGTCTCCCTGCTTCCCTGGGCTCTTTCTGTAGGTTTTCTCACCCTGCGTGTCATTCCCCAGCAGAGGATAATCATCTTTGCACCTGTTACATAACAACTAGTCATGTATGTGAGGGTCACTGGCATGTCTTCTGGCTTTCTGCTGTGATCGTCTTCCTGTGTTTCTTTTTTTTCCTAAATGTTTGCCCTCTGAATAAAATTTATACTAACTATTCCTAATTTTTGTGTAGGGGGATAGGGTTGAGTGAAGTGTAGAGAGCATCTCTTCCTGCCTCCATTGTTACAAAGATGGGATGGGGCTGCCAGTGAGCTTCTTCCCTGGCTTTGACCTTGATCTCTCTCCCGTCCCATGAGCCCTAGCGAAGGCATTTGGCATTGCTCTGACTATTATGAGGGGAAACAGATCTCTAAAGGCCAGGAAATCATTTCCTCCTCGGTCTGGTCCTTCTGCCATGACCCCCCATTCATACAAAGTCTTTCTTACCTCTGCATCAAAATCTTCTTTTGGCTCAGTGGTGTGGATTCACTGTCTTTTTCTCCCTAATAATGCTTTATTTGGCAAAGATGGGGAGGTGACAAGTGGGGACCGAGGGGGCAGGGAGAAGAGTAATAAGAGTAAGCAGAAGGGACAGTCTAATTCCGATGGAGCCAAGACAGGCTGTTAGTCATCCCTGTTAGCAAAGCGATCCTTTGATATCTGAAAAGTAAAAGGAACGGGGTTTATCTGGCAAGCTTTTATTCCCGCCTTCTGAACCCTGCGTGAGAAACGCACTATGAAGTACTGAACTGGAACAATGTTGGCCCAGCTAGAACTCTCCTTAGCAACCTTCAAAATAAAACAGATGTTGTCAGCACCAAAAGAAGATTTTTCATCTCTGGAGCTGAATTTGCCTCCCCGCTCTGATCCCCAGCACATTGTGTGGTGCTGTCAAATCCCAGCACTGGCTCTCAGGCCCCACAGCACCCCCCAATCCCCTCCCACCTCTGAATCCCAGCTCAAGGATTTTGTTTTTATTGAAAGTGGTGCCTGTACTCCAATTTGAGGGCATCTTTGAAGAGCTCGTGCATTGATCCTGGTGTCCCCGGGGGGAGACGCAGGGACTGTCAGACAACAGGAGGGGGTGCCCTGGAAGGAGGAGGCTTGTTTAACTGGAAGGGATTTGTTGGTAGCTGTGTTCTCCAGAGAGTGAGAAGAAACAGAGAGACTAAATTGTGGGAAAGTCTTGGTTATTATCACGAGGATCCTGTCATCTGTTTTCTTGTGGAGTGCCAGCATTGTCATGAAAATCATTGGTGCACCTTCCTCTGACTGGTGTTAATACACAGAGGACCTGGCACTTTCCCCAGTGCTTTGCATGTAATAGGCACTCAGTCAGTCCTGGCTGAGTGGGAAAATAAACCAGTACCAACACAGGGGTCAGGTTAGTATATGTGCAGAGGAACATCAGAATTGCAAAGAAAGGAATAATGTTTAACTCCTGGAGTATCCAGAGATGTTTGCACCTGAGTAAACCTACCAAGAGTGTGAGTGGTATGAAAAATGACTGCATTCTTCTTTTTGTTCCTCTTAAATCTTCTCCTTCCCTGTGCCTGTGACTCACACCATTACAGCTGCTTGGACGCTTGTCAGGAGGCAAGTAGGGCATGAGTACAGCAGCAGACCTTCCTTTCAGACTTCCCACTGGATCCTCTGCCCAGAAACTGATGAGCCTGGACTGACTCTAAATGGTTGTGTCTAGTATGTAACATATAGGTATATGCATCTGGACACCATACCACATGCAACTTGGTGTCTGTACGAGGTAACTGGGAAGTGGACCCAAAAGAAGAAAATGACTTGCCAAGTACTCTATTCTTAGGTGGCACCTGTGGCTCAAGGAGTAGAGCGCTGGCCCACATGCAACTTGGGGTGTGTACGAGGTAACTGGGAAGTGGAACAAAAAAAAAAAAAAATGACCTGCCAAGTACTCTATTCTTGGGTGGCACCTGTGGCTCAAGGAGTAGGGCGCCAGCCCCATATACCACGGATGGCAGGTTCAAGCCCGGCCCTGGCGAAACTGTTAAAAAAAAAAAAACAAAAAAAACTGGCCTGCCAAGTACTCCATTCTGTAGGTCATCTTAGGTTGTGAGACTGTGGGAAGTCGTCATGGAAGAGTTCTTGAGAAAGCTGGTTCCCATGCAGGTGTGACACAAAACTTAGTTTTGCTATCTGATAGATTAAGAGTAATAATTACCATTTATTGAGAACCTACTGCAAGCCAGAAACTGGGCTAAGGATGTCATATGCCTTAAATATTTAATCTTACGTGGGATCATTTTTGGTCTTGGGAATCAGCTTGACTCCTGAAACTCCAGTGTGTAGAGTCCTATCGTGGGGCAGTTCTTGTCCTGATTTGCTGGGGCCAGTGCACTGAGGCGCGTGATGGTTTGAAAGTGATTGGAATTTTCTTGAGTTTTCGTGTGTTCACCAGGAAGACAGCAGGGCCGTGATGGGAACGGGTATGGCTGGTCCAAGAGCACGTACAGCCGTTAGGAGGGTCACAGTGAATTTTTAGAGGGTGAGAAAAAGCCTCTTTCACTTACAATTTTTATGTCCTACTTTGAAGGAGAAAAAATTTAAATTGGCAAAATGAAGCACAGTGTAAAGCAGGAGACTTAAAAATAAAATCAAAAGGGGTAAAGGAAAATTAAAGAACAGATATTGCAAGGGTGGTTGAGATGAATTCGTTAACTGCATTTGAGCACTGAGTCTGCCTCTGAAGTTTTGAAGAGCTGAGGCAAAAAGATGTAATTATACAGTTCTCCTCCGAGAAAGGAAAGCATAAACTCTTTCAGAGACAAACTTTTTCTTGGCACTGAATTTATCATGCTTTTTCATTTCAGGGGCATTGGCTAAATAACGTAATGGACATGGCTTTCAACTGTTCTTTTACAAAAGGCTTAAACGATTGTTAAAATGGATGTTTCTTATATCCACCCTCCGTAAGAGCTGAGGGCATAAATCTTAAGTGTGTGAAGGAGTTTCCCTGAGAAGCTGAATTACTGCGAGGGACAAATGTTGCTTTGTGTTGATCCAATTTAGTATATGTCTAAAATTTAGAGTATCTCGAAGAATGGCTGGTTAATCTGCACATTAAGCCATCTCCTTCTGCTATCAGATGTCTTAAATGAGCCTTTGGCAAGAGCTGGATACTAATCAGTTCATGGTCGAGCTCTCCGGCGGCAGTACCAGACTTCCACGGTGTTAATTGGAGAGGGTTCCCCGGGTTTTAGATACAGGAGCTGAGGGAAGCAGAGCTGAATTCTGCAGCCCAGTCTTAAGAGCCTGATTTGCATTCTTCCCCACTAGGGCACGGTCCCTTCTTCCAGCAGTGTGCCAGCAAGGAAGGTAATTATTTTTCTTAAGAAAGCCGTTAATCTGCTAAGTACTTGGTAGAAACTTCAGAGTTCTGGGCCATCTATAGGAAATAAGATTCAGGTTTTTTAAGGGTAACTATTGTCAGCTGTCTGTCCACCCTGGAAGGCAGAAGAGTGTGTGGGCGAGCATTGCAGTTAGGAGGACAGACGGACAGACCTGTGTTGACCCTCCCCCCCCCACCTTCTAGGTATGTTGTCTTGGGGGTGTTGTTTAATGTTTATAAGTAAGCTTTGGTTTTCTTGGTTTTATACGATGAACAATGCATATAAAGTGTATTGCCTGATACTTAAGTGCTCAATACATTTTCTTGGTGGTGATTATGATGATTTATTAGTATTTTGGGTTCGTTTTTGTTTGTTTTTTGAGATAGGGTCTTACTCTGTTTACAGTGGCTTCATCATGAACTCAACTGTAACCTCAAACTCCTGGGTTCAAACAGTCTCCTGCCTCAGCCTGCTGAGTAGCTGGGACTACACATAGCTTACCTCTCTATTTTTTTGTAAAGTTGGGTTCTCACCATGTTACTTAGGATAGTCTTGAACTCCTGGCCTTAGATGATCCACCACCTGCCTCGGGTTCTGAGAGTGCTAGGATTATAGGCGTGAGCCACCACGCCCAGCCTAGGATATTGAATTGTTACACAACCAGTAGTTATGGCAACTCTTTGATAATTAGTCAGCAGGCTCACCTGCCTCTACAGGACCTTGCCCAGTTCAAGATAGTCAAACCACATGACTATGCCCTGCAGACAGGGCATTCCTCCTCCTGTTTGCTCTAACTGGTGCCTATAGCCCATTTGTTGAATTAGCTGTGCCAAGTTTAGTGTGCTTCAGGGGGGTGTCAGAACACAGCCCTGCTGTGCATACTTCAGGATTAGTGCTTCAGCTATCATCCTCACTCTTGTCTTCTGAGACGTTTTGGGGTTTAAGAAAGGATTTTGTGTGGGGAAGTTGTGTAAGGAAGTTGTGTGGGGTGGGGGCAGTGGGTGGCTCACATCCATACTCCTAGCACCCTGAGAGGCCAAAGCAGATGGATTGCCTGAGCTCATGAGTTCGAGACCAGCTTGAGCAAGAGCAAAACCCCATCTGTACTAAAATTAGAAAAACTAGCCTGGTGTTGTGGCAGGCACCTATAGTTCTAGCTAATCAGGAGGCTGAGGGAGGAGGATCACTTGAGCCTATGACTTTGAGGTTGTTGTGATGCCAAGGCAACAGAATGAGACTCTGTCTCTAAATAAATAAACGAATAAATAAATAAATAAATAAAATAAGGCAGATGTGTGATTTGGTTGTAGTGGAAACCAGGCATGGACCCAAAGCCTCTCCTGTAATTCTGCTCACAAATACCACATAAGACCAAAGTGTTCTAAAACTTAGTTCCTCTGGGCTACATTTTTGCTTTTATTCGTTTGTTTTTCATTTGGAAATGTACATGAAAATAGTGCCAATCTAGTAAGGTTGTTATGAAGAGTAAGCAAAAGTACAAAGAGGGCAGATGACATGGTGCCTGGCATCTAGAAGCCCTCGGGGATGCGGTTGTTACCGTTCTTACCAAATGGGGATAATGATGCCTTCCCAGAACAGTTGTAGGAGTGCAAGAAGGTCTCTTATGTGAAAACCTCTAGAGGAGGCCCGCACGCAGGAGGCACGAACTATTTCAGAGAGTTGTAAGGAAGGAGTTTCACAACTTCCTTTTGGGGAAGGTCACGCTTGGGCGTTGGGCCTCTGGCCATAGAGTGGATATGAGCAGATGCCATCTTGGAGCCCTGCTGGGAGCAGATTCCCTGCTTCTTGGAATGTTAGTGAGGCTGCACTTGGACTGGCCTCAGTGCTCTGTGAAAGAATTTAGGTGTTAAAAATAAGGATTTATGAATATTCACAGTAGAAGAAATAACCACCAGTTTCAACAGTTATCAGTATTTTGCTGATCTTATTTCACTCTTTTCCCTCGACTGGACACACGCACATACTTTTTTTCTTCTGGAATAGTATAAAGCCTATCCCAGATGTCATGTCATTTTACTGTTAAATACCTTGTATGCATCTTTAACCAATAAGCATTTTTTTCAGGCTAACCACCGTTGCTCCCGTAGCTGATTTCTTGATGAGATCAAGCAGAACGTAGCAGTAATCAGTGGCGAAGTGCTTGTGCCAAAAATGAGCATTTTTATGCAAAATATTAAATTTGCTTCAATTCAGCAAGTATGTTGATATCCTGTATGTCCAAGGCACTACATGTGTAACACGCACAGATATATAAGGTAGGTAGCCCCTGGCCCTGGGAAGAGTCCTATGGAAGGTTTATAAGATATAAGTACAAATGACCAAAGTTCAAGGCAGCATTCAAAGAAAATCCTTAGGGAGCAGGAAGCCTGGCAGGTGGTAGGATTTGTTGACTAAAAAGTAGAGGTGTGACATGCTGAGCTGATTCAAAGGAGGCACATTGGAGAGGCTACACAGAAGAGTTGTGTGCACACGGCCTTGAGGATGGGCACAATCTCTGGAAATGATTTTTGAAATTGTAAAACACCATTGAAGGACTATTTCTTTACATGCACCAAAACAAAAAAGTCAGAACCTACACGTCCTCTTACTGTTCTGGCACACAGGAATCACACCTTCTCCAAGACATAGATGGAATCCCCCCACAAGGCTGGGGGGTAGTTCACATAAACCGGCACCTTGTAAGTTCGCAAGCCAAGAATCCACCTATCTTTGTCTTGGTGTTACAGCTGAGGCTTCCTTTTCTGGGGCCTACGTAAGGTGAGTTTTAACAGAGAATGAGGAGATGGTTGAAATCATTGAAGATATTTCTTCCCTCCAAGCTGGAATTCCTGCAAACTAGTGCATACCTTCTACAAGTAACTCTGTACTCTCATTTTGCTGTGTTTGGATATGTAGGATGTAAACAGATCCATTTTGTTGAGGATGGAGTAGAAAGGGAGAGTCTGTTCGGTTATTTTTCCAACAACTCACTGAGCAGGTGCCCCAGGTGCTGGGGTAGAGGAAGGCACTCAGAGACCTGGGAAGTGGCGTGAGCAGGGAGTGCTGAGAGGTGCCGCCTCGAAGGAGCAGGAGGGCAGCGGGTGGCAGGGCCGGGTGCACACAGCAGAGGGCCTTGAGTGCCAGGTTGGGGAAGTGTTCTTAACCATTAGGTGAAGGCAAAAACCATGGGAGGTGTATGGAACAGTAAATGCACCCACAACTGTGTCAGCCTGGAGGTGGTGCTGCTAGGTCATGACTATAGTCTTGACTGGAGGTGGTGCAGGCCAGGATGAGGGTGGTACTCATGGGGTTTTCACTCTTAGTCATAAATATTTATAGAGTGTCTACTATGCATCAGGCTGGGGGTGGAAAAGTGGAAGAGACAGTGGGGAAGCAGAGTGTGCAGGACTCAGGAGCTCTCAGACTGGAGAGACAGGAGGGGAGAGAGTTGGAGATGGTGCACATTTCATGCTGAGCTCCCCAGGAGGGCAAATGGCAGGAATGTGGGCGCAGGAGCAGTCATTGGAAAGGTGGGAGGAGGAGCTGACTGTGATGGAGGGAGGCCTAGGGGTGTGTGTCTGTGTGTGTGCATGCGTGCTCCCCCAGAGGCGGGCAGCGCGTAGGTGGAGTGGACTACGCCTGAGGTGCTGGGGACACTCCCAGTCGGGGCGCCTGGCGTGTGGGGCTCTGGAGTGTAAGGAAGAACTGCACCAGAGCAAGGGGCCAGTGCGTTTGTGTCTGGGGCAGCGAGAGCCGGGGTGTGGCCAGGGCAGGAAGAGGAGGAGGGCGGAGAGCTGCTCTGGTGCTTGGCACTGGAACTAGTTTTGATTGCCTTTTCCTTGTGTTCTGTGGTCTGACCACTAACTGGTCTGTCAAGTCACTGCCTCTCTACCATGTTTTTTTAATTGATACTTTAAAATTGTATGTTTATGGTGTACATTACAGTGTGATGTTTTGATTCACGTGTACCTTGTAGAATGGCTAAATGAAGCTAATTAACATAACCATTACCTCACACACTTATTTTCTTGTGGTGTGAACATTCAAGATTTATTCTCTTAGTAATTTTCAAGTGTACAGTCCATTGTTATTAACAATTGTTGCCATGTGGGTCAGTAGGTCTTACTCCTCCTGTCTAACTGAAATTTTGTGTCCTTTGACTAACATTCCTCCCTCTCATCCCCAGGTAACCACCATTTCACGCTCTGCCTCTGTGAATTTGACTTTTGTAGGTTACATGAGGAAACTTAAATGAGGTCAAGCAGTATTTATCTTTCTGTGTCTAGCTTCTTTTACTTCCCAGTGTGCTCCAAGTTTATCCATGTTGTCACAGATGACAGAATTTCTTTCCTTTTTAAGCCTGTGTAGTATTCCATTATATACGTTTATATATACAAAATCTATGTATTCATACATACAAAATGTACTACATTTTCTTTTTCTTTCTTTCTTTCTTTCTTTTTTTTGAGACAAAGTCTCACTTTGTCACCCTGGGTAGAGTGCTGTCGTGTCATAGCTCACAGCAACCTCAAACTCTTAGGCTCAAGTGATCCTCTTGCTTCAACCTCCCGAGTAGCTGGGACTACAGGTGCCCACTACAACACCCGGCTATTGTTTAGCACTCCCAGAGTGCTAGGATTAACCTCATTTTCTTTATCCATTCACCCACTGAACACTTAGGTTGGTTCCACATCTTGGCTGTTGTCAATAATTCCTCAACAAACATCTGCCAGCTCTCATCATAATTTTAACAGCCTTTGAGAAGGTGCCACTTTGGAGGAATACCTCGGGAGGTGGAAGTAAACCATGACGGATTGTTAGGGACAGAATAGATGTCTTCACAGGCAGCTTCGTGGTGTTTTCTTTCCTTTCTTTTCTTTTCTTTATTTATTTTTTTGAGACAGTTTCAAGCTGTCACCCTGGGCATCATAGCTCACAGGAACCTCCAACTTGGGCTCAAGTGATCCTCTTGCCTCAGTTTTTCTATTTTTTAGTAGAAACAGGGTCTCTCTTTTGCTCAGGCTGGTCTCGAATTTGTGAGCTCAAGCCAGGCCTCCCAGAGTTCAGGATTACAGGAGTGAACCACCATGCCCAGCCTTTCAGCCACCATGCCCAGACTGAGGTGAAGGCCTGTAAGTTGCTGTCTTCTGGGGTCAGATTCCCTGTGGCAGTAACTTAATGGTATCATTGCCAGCATGGCATTCAGTGTTCCTGAAAATCATTGTGTCTGTCGTTGGTACTTAGGAAATAGGAAGGTTTTTGTTTTTGCAGTTTTTGGCCAGGGCTGGGTTTGAACACACCACCCCCGGTATATGGGGCCGGTGCCCTACTCCTTGAGCCACAGGCACTACCCTTTTTTTTTTTTTTTTGTAATTCATTATTTTATTCTATTTATCTATTTTTTTTAGAGACAGAGTCTCACTTTGTCACCCTTGGTAGAGTGCCCTGGCACCACAGCTCACAGCAACCTCCAACTCCTGGGCTTAGGCGATTCTCTTGCCTCAGCCTCCCAAGTAGCTGGGACCACAGATGCCCGCCATAACGTCCGGCTATTTTTTGTTGCAGTTTGGCCAGGGCTGGGTTCAAACCTGCCACGCTCGGATATGGCGCCGGTGCCCTACCCACTGAGCCACAGGCGCTACCCTTCATTTATTTTTTTTGAGACCAAGCCTCACTTTGTCACCGTTGGTGGAGTGCCGTGGCGTCATAACTCACAGCAACCTCAAACTCTTGGGCTCAAGCGATTCTCTTGCCTCAGCCTCCCAAGTAGCTGGGACTACAGGCACCTGCCACAACGTCTGGCTATTTTTTTGTTGTAGCTGTTATTTTTGCTTGGCAGGCCCAGGCTGGGTTTGAACCTGCCAGCTCCAGTGTATGTGGCCAGTGCCCTATCAGGTGCCAAGCCACAGATCTCCCTCTTGTTCACGCTGTCCTGGAACTCGTGCCTTGGCCTCCCAGCGTGCTAGGATTACAGGCATGAGCCCAATCCACCTGCCTCGGCCTCCCAGAGTGCTAGGACTACAGGCATGAGCCAACGTGCCCAGACTGAAAATAGGAAGTTTAGAAGATAATAAGTTTGGTTCCTCTGAAATCAGGATGTACTTGAAAGGTGGTAGAAAGTACACAGCTTTGGAGTTCAAATCTGCCACTTTGATGTGAATGGGCAAATTATCAACTTTAAAACTCTATATCCTCAGAAATGAGAACCATGAATAGTAATTCACTAATATATGAATATGTATGTGCGTACATATGTACACAGGTAAACACACACCAGGCAGCAGTCTAAGCCAGTGTTTTTCAACCATTTTAATCTCATGACACACTTGAACCTATAGTTATACTTCCACAGCACACTAAATTATGTTGATAAAAAAAAATAATTAACGAATATACTTATTGTTCTTTGAACTTCTTTCCAAAATAATTTAATGAATGAGCTTTAAAAATGTTTGTGGCTTGGGCCAGGTACAGTGTCACATGCCTATAATCCCAGCACTCCGGGAGGCCAAGGAAGGTGGATTGCCTGAGCTCACAGGTTCGAGACCAGCCTGAGCCGGAATGATACCTCATCTCTAGAAGTAGCCGGACACTGTAGCAGGTGCCTATAGTCCCAGCTATTTGGGAGGCTGAGGCAAGAGAATAACTTAAGCCCAAGAGTTTGAGGTTGCTGTGAGCTGTGATACCACAGCACTCTACCAAGGGCAACAAAGTGAGACTCTGTCTTTAAAAAAAAAAAGTTTGCGTCACACCTAAGATCCTCTCAGGGTGCACTGGCTGAGAACGACGGGTCTAAGCACTTTAAACCCCAGCACACTTTAACTCTTAATCCAACAGTAACATTACAAGGGGTAACTGTTACTGTCCCCACTTTGCAGGTGAGGCACATGAGATCTCAGTAGTGCACCCAAGGCTCCTGGCAAGTAAATGGCAGAGGCAGGATTTGAACAGTCTGGCTCCGGATCCCTGCTCTTCACTGCCTCATAGTTTGCTGTGCAGGTTAATATAGTGACACACAGAAGGGTCTGACTTACTGTGCTTAAAGTAAAGTTGATTACTTTACTTAAAGTTGATCACAAATGACAGCCACTGCCTGCACACAGTTGATGCTTCACGTCCAGGGGCGTCTTGCCGTGTGCAGGGCCAGTCACATCTGTCCTATCTGCTCTAGATGTACCTCGTTCTGGTCTGTACCCAAGTTGCTTTTGGGACTGCATCCAAAATTCAACATGAGAAAGGGCCTGAACCTTGGATGTAGAGTAATTTGAGTGTTTCTTGTCTTCTGTACATGACAGTGTTCCCCAGTGGCCTGTGGTGTGTTGGCACCGTGTCTGAGGCAGGCAGCCCCCAGCTGGGTGACATGCTCCCCTGTAAACCAAGAAGTCGGGATGGGTGGTGGGGCTCTTTCCCGTCCAGCATCCAGTGGCCTGTGCTGTTTCTCTGCAGCGTCTGTGTCACAGCAGGATGTGCTCCTACTGACGGGCAGAGGCAATTAAGTGGTTGTCAGGATGACATTTGAGGGAATTAGGATTTTGAGTTCTTTCCATTTCCTGGCCTATGGACTCATTCTGAGAGAAGTCATGATGTTATGAATTCCATCAGATGTGTAAATCACAAAAGAACTGTTCCCTGACCTCAGCAGTTTATAATCTGTATGAGTCATAAACAAAAGAAACAATAAACAAAACTAAACTGTCTGATCAAGGTGATGCAAATAATGATAGTGTCAATAAGTGGAAAGTTCGGTTTATGTAGAATTATTTTTCTCCTAGAAGGCAAAGTTCTGTAGCCTTTTCTAAAAGCCTTAGTGTTAAGGAGCTGTGTCAAATGCCTACTGCATATAAGGCCTGTGTTTATAGCTAAGGGATGAGACCTTAGCACAAAGTAAGGATGGAGCAGGGTGACTGGTGTGCAAAAGGAGGTTGTTGACTGTGGGTGCACAGGGACAAGTGCCACCTCTGGGTGAGGGCCCAGGTGAGGTTGGAGAATGAGTGGCTGTTCGCAGAGTATTCCAGTCAGGTCACCAGGGTGGCATGAGACTGCGGGGCCTGGAGAACCTGAGATGAATGGATGTGACGGAAGCGGCAAAGGGGAGGAGCAGAGGAAGTCTTGGGGCCTTGAAGACAGATATGTGGAGGTGCCGAGCTGGATTAAATTGAGGCAGAGAACCCCAGAGAAGGAGGGGTTTTCATACAGAAACCACAGGACTGCAGCAGAGGTGGGGGGATGCCGGGAGAGCTTTCTTCCCACTCCCATCAGAATTTGGGAGGTGGTGTGCTCACGGACAATGGGTGAGTCACATGTGGCAGTGAAAGGAATATCCCTTGGGGAGTGTTTACTGACCACTGAACGTAGATCCGGCAGAAAAAGTAGAGGAGCAGTAAGGGAAGGATAATTCCGTGGAGGGGGAATGATGGCCAAGGATGCCAGGAGCCCAAACCATGGGAGGCTTGATGGACTGACCTCCAAGGTGGGGTTTTCTGGTGGGAGCTTTGGAGATCTGTGGGCTTGCTTGGCATTCCAGAGATAATCTTGGTAGAACGCGGACACTGAGCTTCAGAGATCCTTATCAGAGCACTTTACCCTTTGGAGGCACTGACAGCAAACTCCAGCCCCACCAAAAGATACAGACTGGCTGAGGACATGTGGCTTCTGGCACTGGAGGTTTTCTTGAGAACACGTGGGGCAGTGTTGTGCAGGGCTTGTGAAAACACTCCCGCGAGATCCCATCCAACAGAGCCTGGCAGCCCTCCCTGTGGGCTGGGAGGGCGGGTTGTGACCGTCAGAACACGAGCAGCACTTGCCTGGCTCCTTTTGCTAATTCTCGGAGTGTTGCTGTCTCATTGCGTTTTCATCCCGGCCTTTCTCTCTGTCTTGCTCAGAACCAGACTACCAGGTGTACCTGAACGCTTCCAAGGTCCCCGGGTCTGCGGACGACCCCACGGAGCTGGAATGCCGGGTGGTGGACACCAAGGGCGCAGAGGCAGGTGTCCGCTTCACTGTTTCCTGGTACTACAGGATGAACCGGCGCAGTGACGACGTGGTGACCAGCGAGCTTCTTGCAGTCATGGATGGGGACTGGACACTGAAATATGGGGAGAGGAGCAAGCAGCGGGCCCAGGACGGAGAGTTTCTTTTTTCGAAGGAGCACAGAGACACATTCAATTTCCGGATCCAAAGGACTACAGAGGACGACAGAGGCAGTTACTACTGTGTGGTGTCTGCCTGGACCAAACAGCACAACAGCAGCTGGACAAAGAGCAAGGACGTCTTCTCCAAGCCTGTCAACATATTCTGGGCGTCAGAAGGTGGGATATGCGGTCTTGTTCCTCGTCCATTTTGTTTTGTTTTTGCTTGTGTTGTCCCACTGTGTGCTCTCAGGCGCTCAGTTGTGCCTGTGGGTCACCCCTCCCACGGGAATCCAGGGCCTGGATGTTAGCCACAGTACGGCCCTCTGCCCCTTCTTTGTACTCACAGCCCCCCACCCCTCACAGTACCCCCAAAGCTCAAAGAGAGGCTCTCGAGTCCACTGCCGTCAGCCAGTTCTGCTGCTGCCCGGACGTTATCTCTAGCTTGCACTCAGTCTTACCGCTCTAGGGACGCTGTTTCCCCTGGAGCCCTCCTAAGTGCTGGCACCTCCCTCCCGTGTGTCTCGTGCAGCTGGCCCTGGAGGTGAGGCCGGTGTCCCGCTTGTTCTGCACTGGAGCTACCAGAACATTTTCCTTCACCCCTAGAAGTGTCCAGCCTCAATTCTCCAGTGGTCAGACAGCTCTCACGGCCACTGCCTGCTGACTCCGTGGTCCCCCATTCACCCTTAGAGGGCGTTAGCTTTTGTTTCGTGGCCACCATCTACTAAGACTCCTGTCTTGCTGAATTCATTATCCGTGTAAAGCTCTGGGCCACAGCTGGAACCCCCTGTAGGAGCTTTATAAAAAGAAAAAGAAAAGCCAATGCTTGAGTTCCATCAGAAATAATGTTTTTTTGAATTTTTTTTGAATTTTTTTGAATTTTTTTGAATTTGAAAAAAAGTGTTTTTCAAACTTTTTCATCTCATGGCACACTTGTACCTGTAGTCTTCCAGGTACAACTTATTGTTGTATATAACAATAACTTCCAAGGCACACTTATTGTTGATTACAAAAAAAAGAATAAAAAAAGGAATATTCTTACAGTGCTTTGAACTCTTTCAGAAATAATCTAGCTAATGATCTTTAAAAAATTTGTAGCACACATAAGATCCTCTCACAGCACACCAGTTAAAAATCGCTGGTCTAAAGTGTAGGCAGCCTAGGAGTAGAGAACTTAAGTGCTGCCACGGGGATTATCCGGCTCGACAGAGATGGAGAGCCCTGAATATGTACTCCTTCACTCCCCGTCCCTTGTCCTCCTGCCTCCAGTCGCCATGTCCCTGTCCTGTCTTGGTCCTCCACTCCCCGTCCCTTGTCCTCCTGCCTCCAGTCACCATGTCCCTGTCCTGTCTTGGTCCTTCACTCCCGGTCCCTTCTCCTCCCGCCTCCAGTCGCCATGTCCCTGTCCTGTCTTGGTCCTTCACTCCCGGTCCCTTCTCCTCCTGCCTCCAGTCGCCGTGTCCCTGTCCTGTCTTGGTCCTTCACTCCCCGTCCCTTGTCCTCCTGCCTCCAGTCGCCATGTCCCTGTCCTGTCTTGGTCCTTCACTCCTCATCCCTTGTCCTCCTGCCTCCAGTCGCCATGTCCCTGTCCTGTCTTGGTCCTTTACTCCCATGCTGATACCCTACGTTATCAGTAATGTGAGCCCCTCCCTAACCTCAGTGGAGAGCACCCTGTTCTGTAAACACTCCTCTGTCTTTTTAGATCAGTCCTCCCATTTTTCCACCAACAGCCCTCTGACCCAACCAAGACTGGCTGTCTGTTAATTAATCCTGCTCCCAACATTGTCCATCACTCCCATTGTGTCTTCACCTCTCTCTTACCTGAGGTGACCGGTTGCTCAGGATAATCCAGCTTAACACCTGTTGTCCTGGTGCAATGGTTATGACTCCCTCTTTTGCCCAGAGATGTGTGCAGGGGTTGGAGTTAGGTGCAGATTCCATGGTCGCCTACTGCTGCCCAGCCTCAACTCCCAGTCAGTCCCAGTCACTCCCTTGCCTCTCTCTTGCTTTGCCTTATACTCTGGCTAAGCCACAACCCAGTTCAAAGCCAACTCTCTGCCATTGCTTTATCTCTGGTTGGAGAACAACACTGAAGCATGTTGACTTTAAAGTCATGATCACTTACGTTAAGTGGGCTCACAGTACTGCCTGGGAATCCTGTTGTGTCTCCTTAAACTGTTTACTTCCAACTCTCTACACTGCCTTCTTTGCAAAGCCACCTCCTCCACCTCTCTCAGTTACTGGTTCTGCTTCCTATTTCCCTAAAAATAAAAACAAACAAACAAAATAGAAACTGTCAGGAGCGTCCCATTCCCTCCACCCTGGTGCTGAGCCCACATCCTTTTGTCTGAGCAGAGGCCAGACCCTCACTGCTAACATGCATGGCTCCTCTCTCTAATGTCAAGCATATTTCTCTCCCTTCTGGGCCTTTCCCACTAGCCTATCAATAAACTGTTATATATATATATATATATATATATATATATTTTTTTTTTTTTTTTTTTTTTTTTTTTGAGACAGAGCCTCAAGCTGTCGCCCTGCGTAGAGGGCCGTGGCATTACAGCTCACAGCAACCTCCAACTCCTGGGCTCAAGTGATTTTCTTGCCTCAGCCTCCCAAGTAGCTGGGACTACAGGTGCCAGCCACAATGCCCGGTTATTTTTGGGTTGCAGCCGTCATTGTTTTTTTGGCAGGCCCAGGCTGGATTCGAACCCCTCAGCTCAGGTGTATGTGGCTGGCGCCTTAGCCACTTTAGCCACTGGCGCCAAGCCTAGACCTCATATATTTTTTAAAAGCTAAATTAACGTTTGTGTTGCTTCCCCTCCATCTTTCTGTTTCCCGTACCCACTAACCCACCTGTTAACGCGCTCTCCTTTTATAGCAACAATATGTGATTTATCTGTACTTGAGGTCTCCAGTTTTTTCCTTCTTATTCTTATGGTACCAACTCGAATCTAGGGCCTGGCACCTCTCTGTCCTGCAGCTTGTGTTACGATCGCAGGGGTCAACATACTGCAAATGCAGTTATTTTGCTTGACTCAGCGGCATTTAGCACCGGTGACCGTCCCTCCTCCTGGGTTGCTTTGCTTCTCCCTGTGGCTCTCGCGACACCGTCTCCCTAGGACTTGCTTCCAGCCTTACTTGCTGCTGCTTGTCAGCCTCCTTTGCTGGTTCCTGTTCATTTTCCTGACCCGCAAACGTGAGACTGCGTCAGGACTTGAGGACGTAGTCCTAGGACGTCTTTTCTAGATGGTGATAAATGTTTATCACCTATACCCTCACTCCCTTGGTGATCTCTGCTCTCGTGAATTTAAGTACCATTATACACCAGGGACTCCCAAGTTTATACGCCTGCTGCAGCCTTCTTTCCAGAACTCCAGGCTCAACAGTGGGCTGCCTTCCCAACTCCTCTGCTTGTCTAAAAGGCATCTCCGACTTCTGTTCAGAAGGGTGCTCCCGGCCTCCCCGCCAGCTCTCTTCTCTCAGCTCCCTCTGACACCATTGTTCTAGTTGCTCAGATCAAAACCTTTGTCCCTAACTCCTCATTCTTTCCAACCACTTCTCCCACCCCGCCCTTCCTGAGCCGCCATCGTCCTTTGCCTGGATCACAGTGCTAGCTCCTTACCAGTGTCCCCCTCCTCCTTGACGTCTGCCTTTGCACACAGTAGATGCAATCATTCTGTTAAAATGTAGGTCACATCGTGGAAGCTTCCCCATCTCACTCAGAGCAAAGCCTAGCATCCTTTCAGTGGCCTTGGATGTCCTGTGCTGACTGGCCCGTTACCATCTGACCTTGCCTGCTGCTCTTCCTGGAACCCACTCCGCTCAGCCCTCCCTATGGTTCCTCACCCGTGCCAGGCCTGCTCCTGCCTTGTAGCTTTCCTTCTGCCTGCTGTTCCCTCTGCCTAGTGTGCCTTTCCAGAGATGGTCAGCCCCTGCTCCCTCACCTCCTTCAGTTTTTTATTTTTTTATTTTTTTAGAGACAGAGTCTCACTTTATTGCCTCAGTAGAGTGCTGTGGCGTCACAGCTCACAGCAACCTCCAACTCCTGGGCTTAGGCGATTCTCTTGCCTCAGCCTCCCGTGTAGCTGGGACTACAGGTGCCCGCCACACCTGGCTTTTTTTTTGTTGCAGTTTGCCTGGGACCGGGTTTGAACCCACCACCCCCGGTATATGGGGCCAGTGCCCTACCCACTGAGCACAGACACCGCCCTCCTTCAGTTTGTTTTTTTTTTTTTTTTTTTTTGAGACAGACTCTTACTTTGTCACCCTCTGTAGGCGCTGTGGTGTCATAGCTCACTCAGCCTCAAACTGAGTGATGCTGAGTGAGGCTCAGTTTGAGTCCAAGCTCAAAGCAATTCTCTTGACTCGGCCTCCCTGGTAGCTAGGATTATAAGTACCTGCCACAGTGCCTGGTTACTTTTTAGAGACAGGATCTTGAATTTGATCAGGCTGGTCTTGCACTCCTGAGCTAAAGTAATCCACCCACCTCGACCTCCAAAAGTGATTACAGGCGTGAGCCCCCACACCGGCCTTTCAGTTCTTTTTTGAATGTTGCCTTCTCAGTGAGGACGTCCCTGGCCACTCTATCCAGAATTATGATACCCCTCCCCCATACAAACCCAAACTTTGTTTCTTCCTTGCCTGGCTTACTTTCTCTTAAACATTTATCACCATCTAGCCATACTGTACATTTTACTTATTTATTTGGTTTATCTTCTTCCACTAGCATATGAAGAGTGTGTGTCTATACGTGTTTGTCTACCATCCTATTCTCAGCACCTGAAATGTGGAAGGCTCTCAACAAGTACATGACTAGTTAACTAACAGATGAGAATCAAACTCATGGGAGAATCAAGAAAGAATGTGATGGTGCAGTGGAACCTCAAAACCAGTGATTCTGGAGAGAGTATAATGTACATGTTCTACTCATAGGGGCATCACAGCTCACAGCAACCTCCAACCCCTGGGCTGAAGTGATTCTCCTGCCTCCGCCTCCCAAGTAGCTGGGACTATAGGCACCCACCACAATGCCTGGCTAATTTTTGGTTGCAGCCATCCTTGTTGTTTGGTAGGCCCGGGCCGGATTTGAACCCGCCAGCTCTGGTGTATGTGGCTGGCGCCTTAGCCGCTTGAGCTATAGGTGCCAAACCCTACCAATAGGTTTGATGGCACAAATGTTCTAAGAAACCTAACGTAAAAATCTTAACAACTAGACAGACTATAGGATTAATCATCTTATAAGAAAAGACTGTGTCTAATTAATTTATTCATCCATTCAACAAAAATTTAAGAACTTTCCAAGTGCCTGATGTGGTGCCATTATCAAAGGTGAATTCTAATGTGCCTGTGTGTAGGAATAATTGTTTTGACAGAGAAGCAGGGAGTAATACACTTAAACCTAAAGTTAGTGTAGCTATAGACATTTCTCAAAATGTTAAAGCATTTCTGAAATTAAAGTGTAAACCAAGTGGAAATGATTAGATCTATAAATACATATGCTTCAGTCATTTTAGCAATAAATCCGCTGGGTAACGTTTCCATCACACGAAGAGAACTCATTTCTCCCCTGCTCCTCCCTGCTCTCAGCACACACGAGAGGCAAATGATGAGGCCAATGGCCTGGGCCTGCTGTCAGTTGCAAGCTTGTCTTTCCCAGCTCGCCGAGAGTGCACATTCTTAGAGCACCCGATAACTTTCTTGGTGAGACTTCTCGAGGACTCTGAAAACCCTTAAAACCAAATTCTCACCATTGATTCCTTCTCTACTCACAACAATTAAATCATTTCAGTGTGGTGGTTTTCAGCCTGCTTGCAGATAACACATGATTTTCTTTCCAAGTTTCCAGCTTCTCCTAAGTGCTATTATGTGGCAGTTTGCAAATAAATTCCTATTTCCTTGACATTTTGCTGTTTGTAGCATAGTCATTTTAACCGATCCTGTTGGAATTCACCTTCTGGCGCTTCATTGCAGATTCCGTGCTCGTGGTGAAAGCGAGGCAGCCAAAGCCCTTCTTTGCTGCAGGAAATACGTTTGAGATGACTTGCAAAGTGTCTTCCAAGAATATTAAATCACCACGCTACTCTGTTCTCATCACGGCCGAGAAGCCCGTTGGGGACCTCTCCAGTCCCAATGAAACCAAGCACATCATCTCTCTGGACCAGGATTCTGTGGTGAAACTGGAGAATTGGACAGACGCGTCGCGGGTGGATGGTGTCGTGTTAGAAAAAGTGCAGGAGGATGAATTTCGCTACCGAATGTACCAGACTCAGGTGTCAGACGCGGGGCTGTACCGCTGCGTGGTGACAGCGTGGTCGCCTGTCAGGGGCAGCCTTTGGCGAGAAGCGGCAACCAGCCTCTCCAATCCCATTGAGATTGACTTCCAAACCTCAGGTGAGGCATAGAGGGGGCTAGAGGAGAACAGGAGGGTTTGGGTCAGATGCCCTTATTTTTTAAAACAACTTTTGTAAGCTGTAAATCACTTGCTGTGCAGTTTACCCATATACGGTACATAATTCAGTGTTTTTTCATATACTCCACAGAGGTGTGCAGCCATCACTATAGTCAGTTTTAGGACATTTTTATTTCACCCAAAAGAAACCCTGAGCCCCTGAGCCAGCATTCTCCAAGTGTATCTACCCCCATCTCTCTTGCCTCCCCTTCTGTAGCACCCACTGTCTTGATTCCTGTCTCTATAGATTTGCCTGTGATGGGCATTTTACCTAAGTAGAAGGTAGCGGGTGGTCTTCATGTCTGGCTTCTACTACTGAGCATAATGTTTGAAGACTCACCCATGATGTAGCATACGCAGTACTTTATTTTTATGACTGAATAACATTCTGTTGTACAGTTAACACCACGTTTTGTGTGTCTGTTCATCAATTGATGGACATTTAATTGTTTCTGGGTTTTGACTATTATAAATAATGCAGCTATGAACACATTCATGCATAAATTTTTGTGTGACTGTGTGTTTTCATTTCTGCCCTCTTATTTATTTATTCATTTATTTATTTTCTTTTGAGACAGAGTCTCACCCTATACCCTGGGTAGAGTGCTGCGGTGTCACCATAGCTCACAGCAACCTCACACTCTTTGGCTCTAGCAATCCTCTTGCCTCAGCATCCCAGGTAGCTGAGACTAGAGGTGCCCACCACTAGGCCTTACTGATTTTTCTATTTTTCGTAGAGACGGGGTCTTGCTCTTAATCAGGCTAGTCTCAAACTCCTGAGCTCAAGCAGTCCACCCACCTCAGCCTCCCAGAGTGCTAGTATTACAGGCGTGAGCCACCAAGCTGGCCCTGCTCTCATTTAAAAAAAATAAAATAAACTGAAACTCAGCTACTTCAGATCTTTAGGGAACATGATGGTGTTTACAAAGAGAGGCGGGCCCTGAGCCTCCTGAGGGGTAAAGTGGGAGATTCAGAGCTAAGACCCCAGGCCCAGGGAGCTTTTGGGATTGAAGATGGTGACCCCTATTCTTCACCCACCTAATCAGAACATGGTTTCCATACAGGCGATAAGTATCCCACTCTTACTCCTCACCTGCTTTTGGACTGGGCCAAGAGGTCCTATAAATAAGTTGAGTCACCAGAACTGCTGTGGTGTGGACGAATGTTATCCCTCAACCTGGTTTGTTATCAGTGTTTATGAGAAAGTTAATTAAGGATCTTTTTATGTCTATTCTGAAATGATGTTTTCCTTGGTAAGTAGACTGTTTTAAGCTATGAAGCAGAAAGATCCACTTTTTAAAATAGCATAGATACAAGGTGAGCATATTCTCAAAGAGACATAGCTTACTCATCCATGTAATTCATCAATGTCATCTGACACATTTGTTTTCGTGTGTGTGTGTGTGTGTGTATTTTCGCAGGAAGTATTATTGTAACCATTTATAGTACACAGTGAAATAATCACCTAGCATATCTTTTAACCTTTAAATTAATCAAGGATGAGTATTGATTTAGGTCCTTAGCACTGGAAAGAGCCGAGAAAGCTTAGGGTCTCTTATTGTCTGTTTGCTTTTAACAACCAGTAGATCAAGATACAATTCATATGCCAGAAAATTCTTCCATTTATGGTAGTAATTCAGTGGTTTTTCACTATATTCAGAGTTGTGTAACCATAACCACTATTTTATTTCAGAACATTTTAGTCACCCCAAAATGAAACCCTGTTCTCATTAGAAGTCACTCCATGTCTTTGACCCTGGCAACCACCCGTTTACTTGGCGTCGCTATAGATTCGTCTCTTTCATGTGAATTGAATTACTTGTGGACTTCCGTGACTGACTTCTTCCATGTACCATAATATTTTCAAGGTCCATCCACGTCATAGCATATATCAGTACTCCACTCATTTTTATGGTTAAATAATATTCCATTGTATACCACATTTAGTTTATCCATTTATCTGTTGATGGACATTTAGATTATTTTCGTGTTTTGGCTATTATGCATAATGCTGCCATAAAAAATTATTATTTGAAAATAATGTCCCATTTCATGGGTCATCTTTTCACTTTCTTGGTGACGCCCCTTGAAGCACCAAAATTTTAAATTTTGATGAAGTTCAATTTCTGTCTTTTCCCTTTGTTGCTTGTATTTTTGATGTCTTATCTGAGAAATAGTTGTCTAATCAAAGGTCGTGAAGATTTATGCCTATGTTTTGTCCTCACAGTTTAAGCTTTAGCTCTTATATTTTGGGCTGTGATTCATTTTGAGTTAATTTTCATTTCTGGTATACAGAAGGGATCCAGCTTTATATATTTTGCATGGGGATGTGTGGTTGTCTTGGCACCATTTGTGGGAAAGTCTGTTTTTCCCCCCATGGACTTATCTTGGCACCCTTGTCAAAAATCATTTAATCATAAATGTAAGGGTTTATTTTTAGACTCTCAATTCTATTCCAGTGATCTACATTTCTGCCTTTATACAAGTATCATCACATTGTCTGATTACTGTAGCTTTATGGTTAGTTTTAAAATCAAGATGTTGGAAAGACTTTCTACCTTTGATCTTTTTCAAGATTGCTTCAGCTATGCTGAGTCCCTTGTATTTCCATGTGACTTTTAGGATCAGCCTGTTAATTTCTATAAAGAAGACAGGTGGGACTTTCCTCTGGATTGTGTTGAATCTGTACCTCAGTTTGGAGAGTATTGCCATTTCACAATACTGTTTTTCAATGCATAAGCGTGGAATGTCTTCCCATTCATTTAGGTCTTTTAATTTCTTTCTGTTATGTTTTCTAGTTTCCAATGTACAAATTTTGAACTGCTTTTATTAAACAACCTATTTTCATTGTTTTTGATGCTATTACAAATGGAATTGCTTTCTTAATTTTCAGCTTGTTCATTTCAGTTATATTATAGAAACACAATCTTTTTTTGTGTGTGTGAGTTTCACTGTGTCACCCTCTGTAGAGAACTGTGGCATCACAGCTCACAGCAACCTCAAACTTCTGGACTTAAGCGATTCTCTTGCCTCAGCCTCCCAAGTAGCTAGAACTACAGGTGCCCACCACAATACCAGCTATTTTGTTGTTGTTGTTGGCAATTGTCATTGTTGCCCTAGCTGGCTCGGGCCGGGTTTGAACCTGCCAGCCTGGGTGTACGTGGCTGGCACCCTACCTACTGGGCTACAGGTGCCGCCACAATTTATTTTATATTGACCTTATATCCTATAACCTTGCTGAACTTGTTTATTAGCTCTAATATTTTGTTGGAACCACTTACATTACAATTTTCAAAATACAACATTATATTATGTAGGAAAAGAGATAGTTTTATTTCTCCATTTTGAAGCTTAATACCTTCTATTTCTTTTTCTTACCTAATTGCCCTGGCTAAAATTTCTAATATGGTATTGAATAGAAGTACCACAAATAGACATTCTTGTCTTTTTCCTGATCTTAGCGGGAAAGTGTTCAATCTTGTTTGCTATTCAGTATTATGTTAGCTGTGGGTTTTTTCATAGATGCCCTTTATTGAATTAAGGAAGTCTCCTTGTATTCTCAGTTTGTTGAGTGTTTTTTTTGTTTTTTTTAATCATAGAGGTATTGAGTGTTGTCAGATGCTTTTTCTGTGTCTGTTGAGATGAGATGGTTCTATGGATTCTGTTCCATATCCGTGCATCTGTTCTGCTGTCTGTAGGAGTCCATTCCATCTTGTTTTACATTTGTTATTTGATCTTTCTTTTAAACTGTTATGTGGAAGAGGGGAGACATAAAATCTTTTGTATCTATTTCTGGGTGAGGAATGAGTATTGAATCTATTTCTCAATTCTTTAAATCTCACCATAACAGATAAAAATCAGTCTAGCTTCCAGGTTGAATAGATTGCCTGAGGTTTTTATTATTATTTAATCCACAGAATTGTCAGGGCCAGTTCACATTTTAATTAGGAAAAGCTGCCATCAGCTTTTCAAGTCAATACCCAGCATAATGCTATTCCTCCAAATCCCCTCAACAGACATTGATATGAAACTGAAGAGCGTTTGCTTCCTAGAATCAGTGGCTTACCTCCAGACACACAACAAGGGTCCCCGCAGTGGTCATCTAGAGAGCGGCTTACCTCCAGACACACAACAAGGGTCCCTGCAGTGTTCATCTAGAGATCAGCGGCTTACCTCCAGACCCACAACAAGGGTCCCCACAGTGGTCATCTAGAGATCAGCGGCTTACCTCCAGACCCACAACAAGGGTCCCCACAGTGGTCATCTAGAGATCAGCGGCTTACCTCCAGACCCACAACAAGGGTCCCTGCAGTGTTCATCTAGAGATCAGCGGCTTACCTCCAGACCCACAACAAGGGTCCCCACAGTGGTCATCTAGAGATCAGTGGCTTACCTCCAGACACACAACACGGGTCCTGGCAGTGGTCATCTAGAGCAGAAACGAACCACCCGACACCCACCAGCGGTCCCCGCAGTGTTCATCTAGAGATCAGCGGCTTACCTCCAGACACACAACAGAGGTCCCCGCAGTGTTCATCTAGAGATCAGCGGCTTACCTCCAGACACATAACAGAGGTCCCCACAGTGTTCATCTTCCTGTCACCTGATTTCAGGGCCTCTTGGTATTAAGGACCAAGTGGTCCTACTAAGTCATGGCTTTCACTGACAGAAAGCATAGATAGGGAAAACGAGATTTGAATGTGTTGGTATAGACTTCGGCCTTTTAAAAGAATAACAATAAACATTTTTCTTTTTAATATAGAAAATTTAAAATGACATTGAAGGAGAAAGAAGGAAAAGAATCATCTATAATCCTGTGCAGACTATTATAGGCTGTTAATCTGTGTGGTTCATCTTTCTAGAATTTTTCCCTTGGGTGTTTTCTTCGTGACTTCAAGGTCAGGCTGTATATTCTATGACCTTTTTTCTCCCCTTTAATGTTATAAGCGCTTTCCACAGTATAACAAGTTCTAGGTAGAGACCACCTTTAACTCTACGCACACTGGGATTTGCTTAGCCATGACCTAATGATGATATGCAGATGGTCAGCAATTTTTGCTTTCACCAAAATGCTGCCATTAAAAGCTGTTTTTAAAGGCCAGAGTTGGAAGATGGTTTGTGTTGATGTCTGTGTTTAGAATCTAAGTGGCGCTTACGCTCTCTGCAGACCAGGAATCGGGGGACCCCTAGTGACTCTGGTCATTCCCATGAATCTTCTACGCTGTGGTCCTCCGTCTGTGAATTCATCAGATAAATCCTCTCACAGAAACAGCGTTAGTACAGGAATTGACCATAATGAAAATATTGCTAAGCCTGGGATAATGACCCATATTAATAGTGAGCTGCTGATCTCATTAGAAGGAAATCCACCTCTGTGACTAGCTCGCCACGGCGCAGGCCTTTCCCTGCAGTCCCCATGGGTAGCACAGACGCTCTGCTGATAGCCAGAGCCAACAGGGGAAGTGAGAACTATGACCTGTGACCTAGAAGAGGCTTTTGGGGTTTTCTATGGAAATACTAAACATAAAGAAAAAGTCAAATTTGGCCAAATTAGGTAAATCAATCTTTGCTATTTCAAATGAAGCAAATAGAAACATAATCCATCCTGAGGATTTCTTCATGTTTTATCCTTTTGTGTTCTCTTACAAGGGGCCTGAACACTCTAAGGAAGGCCCCCCCTCGGGGTAGTTCTGTTCCCTTCTATGACATTTCTCACCTGTCCTGGCTCACAGGTGGTGCCTAAGTCTGCCCGTTCCCACAGAGCCTGCGTGGGGCACTCGGCTGATCCTGCCCCCCTCACTGCTGTGGACTGAACAGCTTCGGGGTCTAAGGACCCGAGGGAGCAGGGCTGACCGCTGAGCTAATTGAAGGAGATGAACTCCAGAAGTAGGTTGAGTTCCCGTGTCAGCTTTGCTGTCATCCTGTTCCCAACTCCCTGGAACCGCCGTTCCACCCTGTTCTCTCCCCCAGCGTTAGGCCCCTGTGCTGCTCCCTGGATAACCAGAACTCTGACAGTGCCCACCCTTCCAGGGCTCCGTATTCTCCAACCATCCTTCACCTTTCTCCAGGAAAACACAGAGTGTTCGTGTCCTTACGTAGCAAAGCAGTCTGATGGCATCATCTTATAGTCACGGTGTTAGAATGAAAATGTTGCCCTTTCTATTAACTGCCTCGTTGGATGGCAGGACAGTTTATTCAGTCACGATCATTTCTTCTGAAAGTTTGACAGAAGTGCTTTGAGTTACTTTTTTCCTTTCTAATAATCTGAACAAGAAAGTAATCATACCTGATTCTTTTTCTTCTTCCTTCATCCTTCCTTTTCTGTTTCCTTTTCCTTTCTTGTAATCTGATCAAGAAAGTAGCGACACTGTATTATTTTTTGTTCTCCCCCCTCCTCCCCTCCGCAGGGTCTCATTCTGGCCCAGGCGGCAGCACAGGGTCAGCATCATGGCTCACTGCAAACCTCAAACTCCTGGGCTCCTGGACTCGAGCGGCCTGCTGCCTCAGCCTCCTGAGTGATCCCTATAATCTTAACTTCTAATGAATTTAGAATCTGCGTGCAGGGGGATCCCATAGCATTGATGTTCTAGACACTTCTTTCAGGTTTGCCTGTTCCAAGATTTTCAGAGTTGGAATAAACATTGAACTCTTCAGATCAGCTTGGCTTAAAGTTAGGAAATATTCTCACCAAGAATGATATAGAGATAAGTTAAAAATAATAATTATCCCTACAGTGTTCTCAGGGAGGCATGCAATATAGATCCCGCCTGGATAGGGTTCTTTGTTTTTGTTGTTTGTGTGTGTGTTTGCTAGACTTTTGTTTTTTAGGGCAGTTTTAAGGTTCACAACAAAATCGATCAGATAGTCCTGAGAGTTTCCATATACTTTTTGCCCCACACATGCACAGCCTCTTCTTTTAAAGGAATATCCAGGCTGCCTCAGTTTCCCCTGGTGAACTGGAGCCGTGCCTTCAGCATTCCCACCAAACTTCATAGAAACATTGATATTGGATGTCTGTGTTTCAGCCTCTTAACAGCAGGGCCCCACGCACAGCGCAGGGAGCCCACTTATTCCACTGAGTCCAAGGACATCCCTGGTTCAGTCCCTGTCCCTCTGACGGCCAGGCCACCTCAGCCTAGAAGTGAACAGCCTAGGATACACCTGGGTGGGAAGTGGGGGTGGGCTTTGAATGAAACCATGGTGGTCATCACAGAAAAGGTAAAAGAAAAGCCTGAGTGAAGCACCTCTTTAGGAATAGTTCCCTTTGGGCTGTGATCCTGAGATGAAGAGGCTCTTTTGGATGCGTCTAATGCACATGTCTCTCTGAACATGAGAGAGACGACCTCAGAACACCTATTTTGTAAGTTTCTAGACCAGTTCCCAGAAAAGGGAACCACATTTAGACGCCGGTTGGGGGGCCAAGGATGGAGTTTGACAAAAGTGTGAAAGAGAATAATGAGGCCAGCGTTTCTTTTTTCCAGGTCCTCTATTTAATGCCTCTGTGCACTCAGACACACCGTCAGTCATCCGGGGAGATCTGATCAAGTTGTTCTGCATCATCACTGTTGAAGGAGCAGCTCTGGATCCAGGTACCAGTCTCTCCTCCCCTTCGCCCACATTGCTTTTTGTAAATGTTTCTCACGTCATCCCACAGTGCTACACAGATGTGGGTGTCAGAGATTGTGTCTCCCTGACTACCTGGCTCGGCACTTAACACTTATTGGGTGTTTAATAATTACACATTGAATGAATGCATCTAACTGCAAGCTGAGTTGGAAATACATCCAGACTGAGCGTGAGTTGTCGAAGTGGTCTGGCTGGTTCGAAGCCCACTGGCAGGGGCCAGCTCCCTCTCCTGTATTTTTCAGTCATATGTTTACTCAGATGTTTATTGAGATCCTTTGATGTGCAAGTTCTGCTCTAGATGCAAAGACCAGGGGAGTGAGAAAAATGCTCCAAGTCTACCCTCATGGAGCTTGCAAAGTGTTTAAGGACACAGGCAAGAAGTAACGTGCCATACGAGGTCTGACAGTTAAGTTCTAGAACTCACCCCAGAAAACGTGCTGGATACCTCATTGCTAATCTTACAACAGTCACCTTAGAAGTGCTCCTCTTCCAAAGCTGCGCACCAATGACACTGCCTAGTCGACTCTTTAAAGCAATTTAGGAACTCTTTTTTTGGCGTGGTTATCAAAGCTGTCCTTGTATTATCCTTCATGTCCTGAATGTCATCAAAATGTCTTCCTTTTAAAATTTATCTTCAGGCAAAGAAAAAAATGTCATTGAGGGCCCGATCAGGTGAGGAGGGAGGGTGTTCCAACACAGTGATTTGTTTACTGGCGAAAAACTCCCTCACACAGTGCTGTGTGAGCTGGTGGATTGTCACCATGCAAGAGCCGTGGGTTGTTGGTGAAGATCTTCAGTTCAGAGTTTTCTGTTTCCGTATCAATGTTTACTTGGTCTGCTATGCTTTTCATAGTCGGCTGACAATTTTGATGCACAACTGGATGAATTTTTGCAGTCTTTATGTCAATTCTGCTTCTTACTTACTGCCCTGACTTTCATCAGTGACCCTTTCTTTCCCTCAGAAAAATGTTTTAATCCACTTGTACACTTCCATTTTCTTCTTGGCACTATCCCCATAAATTTGGGCTAACATATTCCTGATTTTACTTTCACTCTTGCCGACTCTAACAAGAAATGTACAAATGTTTGTTCGTTGCTCTAATCCCAGCTCTGACACTCTGAGACGCACGCAAACATGTAACAACAATACCGAATGCCACTCAGCAAGGTAGCACCACATGTCAACACGGACGCAGCTGTGACACGCTGGAATACCAAGGTCATGAAACCCCACTGAGTGGTTTGTATAGTGCCGCCAATGTAAGAGCACAGTGGCAAGTTCATGAACTCTGTTGTCAGACCTCATGTAATAGCAGGTAGCGATTGATGCTGTGAAGAAATGTGGAGAAAGGGAGTAGCAGATGGCCAGGGGAGCAGTATTGTAGTTAGTGTTCTTAGGAAATCTTGTAAATCTTTTCTTTGCAGAAAATATTAGCATTGCCAACAGGATGCCCCAGAGTCGTGGGATCCATCAGTCTTACTCCTTCTCTGCTTGGCCCCATTCAGTGACCGGTTGATGTCCCCCTCTCATTCATCAACCCTAAGGGCTCGCAAAAACATTGAATGTTGGCTCAGCACCTGGAGCTCAAGCGGCTAAGGTGCCAGCCACATACACCAGAGCTGGCGGGTTCAAATCCAGCCTGGCCCTGCCAAACAACAACAACTACAACCAGAAAATAGCCGGGTGTTGTGGCAGGTGCCTGTAGTCCCAGCTACTTGGGAGGCTGAGGCAGGAGAATCGCTAGAGCCCAGGAGTTTGAGGTTGCTGTGAGCTGTGATGCCACGGCACTCTACCCAGGATAACAGCTTGAGGCTCTGTCTCAAAAAAAAAAAAAAAAAAAAAAAAACACTGAATGCGCTTAGGGTGTCTCTGTTGCTCAGCAGACTATCCCCACATGCTTCCTTAGGCCAGAATGTACAGGGCTCGCGGTTCCTGTGCGAAGGTCACTGGAAGTGCAGTCCTGGAGAAGAAAGCAAAAACAGGTATTCATTCTGTGTACTGGAAATCTAAGCAAAGGCAGGGTGGCCTGTAGTGAATCCAGAGACAGCACCTAAGCAGGGACTGGGGAGAGGCCTAGGGACCCCTGTCTAGGTGTGGCCCCTGCAGGACTTCCAGTTAAAGGTTAGGTCAGCAAATATTTTCTGTACAGGACCCAGGTAGGAAACATATTTGGTTCTGTGGGCCAGATGGTCTCTGGCTACTACCCAACACTGCCACGGTCTAATCAAATGGACATAGTTGTATTCGGAGAAATTTTATCTATAGAAACAGGTGGTGGGCTGGACTCAGCCTGCAGGCTGTGATCTACTGAGCCCTGGGCTAGTTGATTGATAGCAAATTTGGCTCTCTTAGAGAAGCTGAACATGGCTGATCTTTAGAAATAGGAAAAAGGAGGGGAGTTTGTGGAAATTTCTAAAAAGGGAAAAGAAAGACACCCATCCAAACCAGCAGAGGTGGTAATGCGTTGATGGGGGTGAAGGAATGAGGCACCATTGGTGTACTGGAGATGTGGGGGACCGAGAACACAGAGTGGAACTCAGTTGGAAATGAAGGTGACAGTGGAAGAGACCACCAGGAAAAGGGGGGCGTCCGTTTCCTACATTGTAATATTGTTTTTGCCCTTAAAACTAATTTATGATATATACAAAGGTAAATCCTTTAAATGCTATTTCTCCGTAAATGAATGTGATACGTTGCCGCTCCCCCCTTTTTGAGACAGAGTCTCACTGTCTCACCCTAAATAGAGTGCTGTAGTGTCATAGCTCACAGCAGTCTCATTCTCTTGGGCTCAAGTGACCCTCTTGCCCAGCTTCCTGAGTAGCTGGGACTAGGGGTGTGCTCCACAACGCCTGGCTAGCTTTTTCTGTTTTTAGTAGAGACCGGGTCTCACTGTTGCTTTTTTTTTGTTGTTGTTGTTGTTGTTTAATGGAAAAAATATGGCTCTTTAATACTAAACATCATAAAGACATTTATTTATTTATTTATTTTAGAAGAGGTGAATGAGTTTTATTGTACTGTAAGTCATGTCCATAACCCTGCCTTGTACTTTACACCTACTACTATGAGCACACGATGCTCTCTTTGTTTGTTATTCAAGTATTCATTCATTTACTTAAGAAATAATTACTGAGTATTATACAATATGTTAGGCATTATTCTATGCAAATTATTCTGTGTCCCTTAAAACATAGTTCACTCCTCATTGGAATTTCTTTTTTTTTTTTAATCATAGCTGTGTACATTGATATGATCATGGGGCATCTACACTAGCTTCATAGACGGTTTGACACATTTTCATCACAATGGTTAACATAGCCTTCCTGGCATTTTCTTAGTTATTCTGGTAAGACATTTACATTCCACATTTACTAAGTTTCACATATACCCTTGTAAGATGCACCGCAGGTGTAATCCCACCAATCCCCCTCCCTCTACCTACCTCCCCCTCCCTCCCCTCCCTTTTTCCCTTCCCCCTATTCTTAGGT
>CAUYPK010104048.1:0-11631 GCA_963574355.1 Loris lydekkerianus | reverse complement strand
AGGAGGACGCGGATTCCTTTTATTTCTGTATTTATATATTTTTATTGGTTTGCCGTTTTTGGCTGAGGCTGGGTTTGAACCCGCCCCCTCCAGCAGTTGGGGCCCTCCTCGTTTGAGCCACAGGCCCTGCCCATAAGCGTTTCCCTGTAAACCAAACCAAAAAAAAAAAAAAAAAAAAAAAAAAAACTCAGGGTAGACCCTCCTTCCCAAAGCACATTCCTAATAATTCTGTTTATCTAGACGTGCAGGTGATAGGATGAAGTCTGCCACATGACTCCAGTTTAACAGTAAACTATGAAGACAAAGACCAGTGCCTTTTGTCCTGTAGGACCAGAGCAGTGGGAACAAGGGCTGCTGCCTCTGTGTGTACAATAAACACAACTTTAAAACCAGCCGAGCCATCTGGACAAGAAGAAATAGGAGTCTACAAAGAGAGAGAGGGGCAGTCGGATCCCACCAGAAAAGCATCAGCTATCGGTACCTATACTTTATTCATTTGCAACTCAGTACCTACCTGGGAAAAAAAGTGACATGCACACACACAAAACAGCACGAGATAAAAACAGATATACTTTTAAGTGAAAGGTAATTATTTATAAAAGCTGGATCAAAGTTCGGAATCCTGAATTATAGCCCCAGCTTTGCCACTAACTAGTTGTGCAATATTGGGATCACACCTAAGGATCCCTCTCTCATCCATGGGAGGAGGACGTCAGGGTAGTTCTCAGAATTAGATCTAGTGAAAACTGGAAGATGCAGCCGTTATTTCTCAAACTGCAGCAGCATATAGACGCAAGTTCTAGGGTTGCTCCCAGCATTTTTTTAATAGAATACAGAATAGACATATCAGAGACTGAAAAGGTAAATATCATTTTGTGACACTTCTGATTCAGTTACGTAAATATCCATGTGCATGAGGATTATAATGGAAAATACATTCCTTAATGTCAGTCACAGTCAAAAAAAATTTTTAAATTGAAAGCCACCCATCTAGTCCAACCCAGGGGTTGGCTGTGAAGATCCTGTGGCTCTATGGTCACATGCTCATCTGGAGAACTGCCTCCAAAGGTGTGGAGAATGGGCCAGTGGGGGGTAGGGGAGGACTAGTTGCTGAAGCCTCCCCTTCCAATAGAAACCCACTGGTCATTTCAGATGAAAAGGATAGCCCAGAAAACCTCTCATCTTAGGAGAGATGCCGAATTATGTACAAATAACGAATGCACTCATTTCAGAAATGGCCCAGCAAGGCATCCCACCCCCGGGTCGGGTTTGAGTAGTGTCCCCAGTTCAGAGTAAGAGGGCACAGGTCTGTGCACATGTGTTCCACACACAGAATCTGGCAGAAATGTGCCGAACTCCAGCTAAAGGGAGATACATGAGTCGTTAAGTTTTGAGAGCCACAAAATCAAGAAACATGAAGTCCAGCTGGACAGAAATAAGTTAAGGCCTCCCAGCAATACCAAAAAGCCCAGTAAACTGAAACGTGCACAGGCGAATCAGAAAGGACTGTGTTCCTTGGAAGTGAAATAATAGACCGTAACACAGTCCTGTCTCAAAACATTCATGGAGACCTATGTCACTCACATCTACTGATGACCGGAGAAGCAAAGCTGGATCACGTGTGAAACAAATATTTCAGAGATCCATTTCTCACTCACACACATGTGGATTTAATAGTGTGGACCTGTTCCCTAGTCAAGGCCTAATTACAGACATCCTGCAGAAGAATCATGCCATCCTAAAAGAACCTGATAGGCCCCTTAAGAATCTGCTTAAGATAAAGAAGAATCCACAAATAACCCCCAAACCCTTTGCTTCTCCAGTTATGCTGAACCTACAGCTCAGCAGTTATTTTTACTGTGCCTTGTCATGGTATAATCCAATGTGCTGGTTGGAAGGAAAAAATCTAAGAATAAGAAGTGATTTCCTATTATAAACATGTACATTGAATCTAAGTTTCTGGAAAGAAAAATACTTCTTTAGTTCAAGGATTTTCTATTTTAGGCCTACCTCAGGGATACTGCAGGTTCTGTTCCAGACCACCACAGTAAAGTAAACATCGCAATAAAGCAACTCACATAACTTTTTTGGTGTCACGGTATATACAAAAGGTTATATTTAAACTATATCGTAGTCCATTAAATGTGCAATAGCATTGTATCTTAAAAAACAATATACGTACCTTAATTTAAAAGCACTTTATTGCTAAAAATGCTAACAATCATCTTAGCCTTTAGCGAGTCATAATCTTTTTGCTGGTGGAGGGTCTTGCTTCAGTATGATAGCTGCTGACTGATGAAGGTGGTGTCTGCCGAAGGCTGGGGAGGCAGTGGCAACAATAAAGTTTGCCATATAGATTGCCTCTTCCTTTTGAGAAAGATTTTTCTGTAGCATGTGATGGTATTTGATAGCATTTTACCTGCAGCAGAACTTTTTTCAAAATTGGAGGCAAACCTCTCAAACCCCGTTGCTGCTTTATCAACAAAGTTTATGTATTAAACCCTTTATAGTCATTTTAACAATATTCATGGCATCTTCACCAGGAGTAGATTTTATCTCAAGAAACCAATTTCTTTACTCGTTCCTAAGAAGCAATTCCTTATCTGTTCAAGTTTGATCATGAGATCGCAGCAAATTCAGTCACAATGTCAGGCCCCACATCTAGTTCTGGTTCTCAAGCTATCCCCACCATACCTGAAGTTACTTCCTCCACTGACGTCTTGAACCCCTCAAAGTCATCCGTGATATGAGGGTTGGAATCTACGTGTTCCAAATTCCTGTTCATGTTGACATGTTTACCTCCTTCCAGGAATCACAAATATACTTAATGGTACCTAGAATGACGAATCCTTTCCTGGAAATGTTCAGTTGACTTTGCCCAGGTCCAACAGAGGAATCTCCATCTATAGTAGCCACAGAATGTATTTCTTAAGTAATAAGTCTTGGGAGTTGAAATTACTTCATGTTCCACAGGCTGCAGAATGGTTGGTATGTTAGCAGGTAGGGAAACAACCTTCTTCTCCTTGTATATCTCCAACAGAGCCCTTGGGTGACCAGGTCCACTTTCAATGACCAATAATATTTTGAAAGGAATCTTTTTTTCAAAGTTGTAGGTCTCGACAGGGGGCTTAAAATATTCAGCAAACCAAGCTATAAACAAACGTGCTGTCATTAAGGCTCTACAGAGTAGATGCAGGATATTTCTTAAGGGCCTGAGGATTTTCAGAATAGTCGATAAGCCTTGGCTCTAACTTGAAGTGGCCAACTGCATTATCCCCCAGGAGGAGAGTCGGCCTTTCCTTTGAAGGCAAACACTGACATCTCCTCTCTAGCTTGGAAAGTCCCAGATGGCTTCTTTTTCCAGTAGAAGGCTGTTTTGTCTGCACTGAAAATCTGTTTCTCGGTGCAGCTACCTTCACCAATTATCTTAGCTCAATCTTCTAGATAACTCGCTGCAGCTTCTCCATCAGCATTTGCTACTTCCCCTTGCACATTTATACTATAGACACAGCTTCTTTCCTTAAACCTCACGAACCAACCTCTGCTAGCTTCCAACTTTTCTTCTGTAGCTTCTTCACCTCTTTCACCCTTCAAATAATTAAAGAGATTTGAGGACTGGCTCTGAATTAGGCTGTAGCTTATGGGAATGCTGTGGCTGCTTTGATCTTTTATCCAGACCACTCAAACTTTGGCCATTTCAGCAATAAGCCTGTTGACACTTTCTTATCATTCCTGGGTTCACTGGCATAGCACTTTTAATTTCCTCAAGGACTTTTCCCTTGCATTCACAACTTGGCTAACTGTTTGGCACGAGAGGCCTATCTTTTGGCCTGTCTTGGGTTTTGATATGGCTTCTCACTAAACTTCATCATTTCTAGGTTTTTACATATGACTCTTCCTTTCAATGGATCACCTAGAGACCATTACAGAGTTATTAATTGGCCTAATTTCGACATTGCTGTGCCTCGGGGAATAGGGAGGCCTGAGGAGACAGAAAGAGGCAGGGGAATGACTAACTGACAGAGCAGTCAGAATGTACACCACACTGACAGATTGGGTTCACTGTCTTATAGGGGAACGGTCTATGATACCCCAAAACAATAACAAAAGCAACACCATAGGTCATTGATCACAGATCACCACAAAAGATATAATAATGAAAAAGTTTGCAATGTTGCAAGAAATACCCAAAGGTGACAAAGACGCATGAAGTGAGCACGTGATGTTCAAAAAATGGAACCAACACCCTTGCCCGAGGCAGGACTGCCACAAACTTTCAACTTGTAAAGCTCACAGTTATCTGTGAGGTGAATAAAGCAAAGCACAATAAAGGCCAGAGCAGTGCCTCACACCTATAATCCCAGCACTCTGGGGGCCAAGGGTGGGGGGATCGCTTGCGCTCAGCAGTTCAAGACCAGTTAGGTCTTGAAAGTAGAAAAACATAAATAAAACACAATGAAATAAGGTATTCCTGCATTTGGATACCTCCAGTATGAAGATGGTCATGGTTTATGGAACTCAATTTATGGACAATGTGGAGATTATGATAAAACTACAAAATTAACAACAGAAGAGCCATTAATGAGGAAAGTAAATATAAGAGTTTCTACAAAAAAAAAAAAAATTAGCTGGGCATGATGGCACATACCCATAGTCCCTGACACTCGGGAGGCTGAGCCAGGAGGATCACTTTGAGCCCAGGAGGATGAGGCTATGATGACACCACTGCATTCCAGCCTAGGTAACAGAGTAAGACCCAGTCACCCAAAATAAATAAGGGTCTGACAACTATCCAGCTAGCCAGCCAATGAGTCTTTACTGAACATCTGCTGTGTACCAGACACTAGGCCAGTGGTTTTCAACCTCTGTGCCACAGCACGCTGCTGTGCCATGAGAGGATCTTAGGTGTTCCAAGAAAATTTTTAAAGATCATTAGTTAAATTATTTTCAAAAGAAGTTCAGAGCACAGTAAATACATACATATGTTTTACTCTTCTTTTTTTTTTTTTTTTTTGATGAACAATTTACATGTGCTGTGGAAGTCTAACTATAGGTTCAAGTGTGCCGTGGGATTAAAAAAAAAAGGTTGAAAAACACTGCACTAGACATTAGAACTCATTAGAATGGAGTAGATACAGTACTGTTTCTCAGGACTTTATAGTCCAGGAGGGAAGAGAGAGGTAACGTTTTATAAATAAACAAAAAGTGAGAATAGTAAGGAGCTCTTATTTGGTTTAGGAGTTCAGGAAAGGTTTCCCTGAGACAATGTCACATTTAGGCTGAGACATGGGGATGAACAGGAGAAGGTCAGGCAAAGAAAGCAAGAGGATAACAACCCCAGGCAGATACCAGTCCTCCCCGCCGTGCTCCTCTGCCCTTCACCTTACACTACCCCGTCTCTTAAAATCTCTCATACAGCCAGCGGTGCGATCACATCACCTGCCTCGAACCCCAGAGCCTGCTGTCCTCTCCGACCAAGCCTGCCCCGTCACACCTCTCCACCCTGTTGCTCCTTCGGCCAAGAACAGTTCTTTGCAGCTTCCCGGCTTGTCCAGGTTCAAACCCAGCTCTACTGTTGCTCAGCAAAGTGACCTTGAACAGATTTATTTCTCCATGCCCCAAAGCCCTGCTCTGTAAAACAGAGATGGTAACGGGCCCTCCTGCACACATTTGGTGTAAGGATTAAATGAGATACATGTAAAGCACACAGTAAACAGTTGATAGATATAAACTCACGTGATTGTGTCCATTTTCTTTTGTTTTTGTGATTCTATTCTTAATCTATTACTTTGTTTCCCCATATTCTGCACTGTCACACAAAAGGAAGCTCAAACTGCCCTTCTCTGGCAATGCTACCCTGACTTTCTAGTCCAGCCCGTACACCTATGGCACATACATGGTACACACTTTCATCATAGCCTTCATGATACGGTGCTAAAATTATCGATGTGTCTCTTTGTCCTTTGAACCCAAATCTCCTAAGGATCAGAGGCCACATTTTATTTGTCTTGTTCCCCCAATATCTGAAAATCAACGAGCTCTCAATGAACGCATTATTAGATTAAAAAATGGAAAATGGGTAGGCAGAAGGGGGAGAGCCATCTAGAAAACTCAGCATGACCCTTTCTCCTTTTCTAGGGTGATATCCCTACAAATACTTGAACAAAATAAATGGATGGACACACCCTGCCAGCCACATCTTCCCCTCTGATGGCCTGAAAGGCGACTGCTCGTGTTTGTGACATTTGAAGAGCACTTTGGGGAGTAAACCCACCCTTTACAGGCCAGGAGAACTCTCTGAAACTTCAAATCCTCAAGGAGAATGAACATCTCTCCCAAAACATTCTTAAACAGAGGGAGACATCCTGTTAAAGCCTCCAGCTAACAGACGTAAAAGCATCTCTCTGTTTATCGATATCGTTATGTGTATAGTAAGAATCCCAGAAGCAGGGCATGACTACATCTGGCAGAAATCAGCATCCGTATTATCTGAACTCAAAAAGACTATAAAATGTAAGTGACTCACTTAAGTGCCGGAGGAGAAAAGATCCAATTTGAAAACTAAAAGGAAAAAAAGAAATAATTGCTACTGTTTGGGAGAAGTTTATTATGTAAATAAGTAGAGGACATGTTAAAAAATACAGACGCCTGACCACACTTGCACAGGGATGAGGAACACACTGGGAGGAAACAGAAAATGTTTTCTCTTTTGTGGGATCAGAGATAGCATCTCCTGCGGCTGAGCTGGGAAGCCTGAGGCCACTGGGTTCACACCCTGATGTGTGTGTCCATGGCAGGGCATGATGGTCCATTAACTTTCCCCTCAAAAAAAAACAATAATTTCTCTTTGGAACATTCTTCCCTTGAATTTCAACATGGCAGGTTTTGAAATCCTTAGAAAATGCTCCACCTCAAATTAAAAGAGGAGTTTCTTATGACACAAGAAAGTCAAAAGCAAAGTTGAACCATCCTGAAAGAGAGCTGGTGGCAGGCTGGAATAAAGTGACAGTGTCTTTGGGCTACATCATGGGCAAGAGGTTGAGTCAGATGGCCACCAAGGAACCCAAGCCAGTACTTCTCTCATTTTTATAAGACTTAGGAAGATTTGGCTAAGAACTTTCTTACTATTGGTCATATTTCATAGTGAAATCAACAGTTAAAGGTAAGGCCTGTTCTAAAATAGCCACAAAAGTAAACTTCATTTTGTTGGCTGTCTTTGAAAAAAAAAAAAAAAGGAGGGCATAGGTGAGTGATATAATAATTCTGCCCATCACATGTCTAGAAATCTAGGCTCAAGAGAGATTCTTGGACCCAACTCAGCCTACAGATTCTTAAAGGTATCTCGGGGAGATTCAATGAATCTTCACGTGAATCTATGTTGCCACTTCCCTCACTGACTGATAATACATTTTTTGAAGGAGACATTGACCACCCCTCAGGCTGCTGTCCAATCTGTGCTGTAATTTACCTTCTCTCAACACTTCAGCCAAATAAGGACAAAACTTCCTCATTGCTGGTACACAGGCAATACCAGAACTAATCTCCAAAGATCTTCCAAGGGTCCTCTTAAAAATATGTGCATGTCTATCTGAGCTAAGACTCAGACCCATGAAAATCTATAAAACTCCGGCAGGCAGCAGGGAGCATTTCAGAATCACAATGGACACCCTCCTTTCCCCCATGCTACTGGAGCCAGGCACAGGCAGCCCTATGAGGTAAGTAAGAGACAGAGTCTTAAGTACTTCGTAACTCCCACACTCAGCCTAGTGTCTAACATGTAGTAGATGAGTAATAAATCAGGAATGAAGGAAGCTCTTCCTAGGTCTCTTTGCCAAGCTAAGGATGCCCAGAGCAGACTCCCTCCACGTGCACAATCCCACCGGGATAATAAATTCCAGAAAGACATAAGGCTTGCCTTGCCCAGTTATCATCCATTCTAGGGGAAAGGAAAGGAAGCGTGAACCACCTAGGAAACTCGCCTGACACAAAAAACAGAGTGCGAGACATTGTATTTGCCATTAATTTGGATATACAGTATTTCTCCCTGATTACTGTAGCACACAATGTTCTTATAAGGTTATGAACTGGTTTTGCATCGTTCCATTGCTACAATTTAATACTGTACTAAATGTGATATATCTCAGCCATGATTAATCTTGCCCAGTTCTGCTGCAAGTTTCTATAAAAACCAACTTGAAATACAGGACTCTTAAGGCCCTTGCCAAATCTGCAAGATGTGATATGAACACGGCTCCGATCCAGGCCAGCCTGTCTGAGTAAGGCCAAGACGATCTACGTGTTTCCCTTTGTGCTCTGAGAGCTGCTATTTATCCAATGGCTAAAGTCTAGGAAATTCAGTGAGAGCTGCCTTGGCTTGGTTTACAACAGCATTATTAATACTGTTCAACAACAAAGTGAAATTACAGATAAAATCTGAATAGGCCCATTATTGTTTTTAGAGAGAGCTAAATAAGGTATATAATTTGTTTGGGCCTGTGGAAATCTCAGGCCTGCACGACAGGAGAGGAAAACGCACATCGCGGCCAACTAGCCACCGGGGCTGAGCAATGTGTAAATTCACATCTAGAACATCGTGAATTAAAGCAGATGAAAGTTTTAAAATGTCAGGCAAGTCCCTGGGGATGGATATGCTTTATGTTTTTTATATAGTGAACATTAATTTCAGATGGAAAGGGAAAGCAGCCCTCTATCTCAAGCCATTTGCTCCATTTTTTTCTTAAGTTCCACATGTCCACTTATAGCAGGTTGGTCTCGGGGGGATGGATCCCGCGCTGAGTCCAACAGTCGGGCTCAAGGTAAAAGGAAAGTCCTTGTGAGGAAGAAAATAAAAATTCACCACCACTCCCTTCCAAGAAGCGACCCTAGATGGAAGATTTGGAGTCAGACAAGTGAGATTCAGATCTCACCTCCAACTCTTTCTGGGTGTGGAGTCTTTCCTTCCTCATGGGGTTATCAGGTAAATTAAGGAAAATAATACACATATATATTACATACTATATAATATGTATACATAGTATCAACGTATACATACAGAGACCCTGTACACATGCACGTGCACGCGTGGGTATACATTTGTACTGAGTGTGCCTCACCCTCATGCACACTTTTCAGGTTATTGCTTTAAATGCTTAACAGCTTTTCCCCTATTTAGCTTCTATCATGCATTCCTGACTTATTTAACTGCTCTACAAAGGAAACAATATCTCCATTCATTATTAATTCATTCCTTCGTTATGCATTAAAGTTCTACTGTGTGCCAGGTTTTTTAGGACCCAAGAGAAAACACAATGCTATCTTTGCCCTCAAGGAGTTCACAATCTTGACTAATGGTTTTTCCCACCAGTTCAGTCCTAAGTAAAATTCTGAAACTTTTTCTCCCAGTTTAGGTCAGAAAATTAGCTTGATAATGTGATGATCAACAAATATGAATACCTCGCCCAGGCACCCTGACCTGAGAGTTGCAAGGCCAGAAGGCCTATGATAATTTGGATTATTGTTCAGCAGAAAGTTGTTCCCTTCCCCTTCCCTTCCCTCTCTCCCAGCAGAGAGTTGTTCCCAGTATCAATGGGACAGCATTTCCACCCCTGTCCCATTGACACTGGTCTTGGCCATGAGGCTTGGTCAGGCCAGTGAAATTTAGGAGTATAATGTGAGCAGAGGGTACCTGTGTTACCTGGCTTGGCTCTCGCACTCCATCAGAGAACGCTCCTGGCAGCCTCTATCCCTCTAGCTGGGGCCCCAGAACAGACACAGCTCTGGGGGGAAGGCTGGTTGTCCTGCACCCTGGAGCAGACCCACCCAGCCCAGATCAGTCAAACCAGAGCCAAGCTGCCAGGGCCTGAGCCAGACAGCAAATGAGGCAGTTTCTTATATGCCACAACTGTGGAAATAACTGACCAATATAGGCTTCAGCAGAATCCCAACCAGAAAACGATTGCCTCATCAAAGGCAATTTGGCACAACTTAACTACTGAAGCATTAAAATGAGATTATGGTACAAAACCTGCTTTCCATAGTCAAATCAATCATTCTGTCTTAACTCCTCTGTACTTGGTTTCAGCTCTCTGTGTTGAAGGAAATTAACACAAAATAAGTTGATCTTGATGAGTATGATTCAAATCAATAATGTTAATTGGGCTCCTGAGCATGAGGTGAAATGACTTAGGATCAACAAAAGGTTAATACAGCTTTCCCTTCGTGTCGCACCACCTATGATAAATCTGTAGCAGTCTGAAAGTTCCAATTTCATTAACAACACATTTAACATGCTAAAAAGACAGGAACTTTGTCCCTACAAAATGCCCACCAGCAGTTTAACTGCAGATGGCAGAACATATCTAACTGTACAATTAATACCTGAACAAGGGGAGTACAATTAATACCTGAACAAGGGGAGGTTCTACTCAATGATGAAGACTTACTTTAAACTTTAAATTTTTTTAGTATCTTCCTATCCTATCTACTTCCCCTTGCCCATGGTAGTATATGGAATTACTGAATATTTTCTTTGATTGCCTATTTCATTTCAGGTGACATTAGACAGCAAATGAAAAAAAAAAATCATTCAACATTCTTATTGAACACACGATACGTAAGGAGGTTGTGAGCTGTGCTAGGGCAAGTAGGAAGAGAAATACTTAGAAAAGAAAAACACCACTGCAGGATATCTGTCCTCAAGGAGCTTTCAGTCTGTGATATGTAAATGGCTAGATAACCAGTAGTATACGTATAAAGTAAGCACTATAAACAAGTCATATTTACCGGATAGTTTTTGGCCACTTCCTCTTCATCCGCCGACCCCCTTCCCTCTTTTCCCAACATTTCCTGGAGTTCCCAGATTTGGTTCATATACAACTGACCCCTCTACTCTTCTGTTCCAGAAGGAGGCCCAACTGACCAAATGCTATCAGCAGGGTCCACTCCCCCAGGCTGTGGTCACTGGCTTGGGATATGACCCCATTTAGACCTATCAAGCACTCACTGTGAAGAATTGTGATTGAGCTTTAAAGGAAGGGAACCTCGGCACATGTAATCATAGGAACTGTTCAAAACAAGCCTTACAATGGCCAGCGTTCCTGGCTCATGCTTTATTAAAACCATTGCCACTGTGAGAGCCAGCACTGACTCTTTCTTCTCTTTTCTATTTTTTTCAACATATGTTTATTTGATTTTTAATTTGCTTTCTATAAATATGTCTTCTGGCACCTGTGGGTTTTGTTCTCTTCCCTCTTCCTACTTCCCCCCACAGTCAGATACAAGAGAAGTAGCTGAGTACAGACATGAGGCTGAAGACCTTCAAGGTCATATTCCAGAAGGTGCTGACAGGGGAGGAGCTAATGAAGGGGCTCCCACGTGGGCACAGCTACTTTCTCCCTCTCTTTTGCCCTCTGTGAAATGGGCATTCACAATAGCATTCACACATCAGTTATTATCTGGTATTAGGTCATTTCAAAAATTTTGTCTGTTTTCATGAGTCTACTTTAAACTGTAATATCTCAGTGAATATTTATTCAATTTAATCGAAATAAGGGCCATTTGAATCAGTGCACTTTTGCCAACGTAACACAAGTCGATTAATCCCGTCGGCATAAAAATTGGGTGCTCGGGATT
>CAUYPK010104043.1:0-11533 GCA_963574355.1 Loris lydekkerianus | reverse complement strand
AGGATTGAATGGCAGATCTATTTTTAGATCTCTAAGTGTTCTCCAAACATCTTTCCAAAAGGAATGTATTAATTTGCATTCTGACCAGCAGTGTAGAAGTGTTCCCTTTTCTCCACATCCACGCCAACATCTCTGGTCTTGGGATTTTGTGATATGGGCTAATCTTACTGGAATTAGATGATATCTCAAAGTAGCTTTGATTTGCATTTCTCTGAAGATTAAGGATGATGAGCATTTTTTCATGTCTGTAGGCTGTGCACCTGTCTTCTTCAGAGAAGTTTCTCTTCAAGTCCCTTGCCCAGCCTGCTATGGGATCACTTGTTCTTTTCTTGCTAATACATTTGAGTTCTTTGTTGGCCTCACACTCTTTAGGGGAACATGGTCTTGCCAAACTGATCCTTTTTCCTTTTTGTGATATTTTGTCTGTGTGTATGCTTGTGTGTACATGGATGCATGTGTGCGTGTGGATGTCATGTGTGTGTGTCCTCATGCTCATGTATCTATGCCCCGTTGGGCTTCCAGGTAACAGGTTGTGTTTGGGGATTGGGCCTCCCAGTAAGTGCCAATGTTCTCAAGAGCAGGGCTCTCCTTGAGAATGTTCCCTGCCCACTCCAACTCTGGCACTCTGTTGGCCTCTCACACCCCTCTTTGCTGCTTCCGACCAGGTGTACCCCAGACATGGACGTCATCCTCAACATCCCTGTGGAAGAGGTGCTGCCCTTCTAGATGGTGATGCCATGGCTGCCCCTGCATTCCCTGCCCTCTGCCCAGACCTGGAGCCTTTAATCCTTTATTTCCAGGACTATATCTCATTCAGACCTTGATCTGCTGTTCCTCCCTCCCTCCCTTCGTTCTTCCCTTCCCTTCCCCTCCCCTCTCTTTGGTTCTGCTACTTGGGCCAGGTGGGGATTTTCAGGTAAATCTGTCAGCCCTTTTTACCAATAAAGCTCGATTACATTTGCTTTTTTTTCAGTACCTGGCAGGTCCCCGCCTTGCAGAAGATGTGGTAGGAATGGACTTTGTCTTAAGATGGTCTGGGCAACTATGGTTGGACTGTATCTGATGGGCTCTTCTGTTTTTTTTTTTTTGTTGTTGTTTTTTTAAGACAGAGCCTCAAGCTGTTGCCCTGTGTAGAGTGCTGTAGCATCACAGCTCACAGCAACCTCCAACTCCTGGGCTTAAGCAAGTCTCCTACCTCTGCCTCCCAAGTAGCTGGGACGACAGGCACCCACCACAACGCCTGGCTATTTTTTGGTTGCAGCTGTCATTGTTGTTTGGTGGGCCCTGGCTAGATTAGAACCCGCCAGCTCAGGTGTATGTGGCTGGTGCCTTAGCCGCTTGAGCCACAGGCGCCAAGCCCCTCTGTTGTTTTTTTAAAGTAGCCATCCTACTGGATGTGAAGCGGTTTCTTTTTTTCATGAGGGGACAATTTTTTTTTGATGGGGGGGAATAGACACAAGCTGTCACCCTGGATAGAGTGCTGTGATATCATAGCTCACAGCAACCTCCAACTCTTGGGCTCAAGCCATCCTCTTGCCTCAGTTTTTTTATTTTTAGTACAGATGGTGTCTCGCTTTTTGGGTCAGGCTGATCTTGAACTGGTGAGCTCAAGCAATCCACCCACCTTGGCTTCCCACAGAGCTAGGATTACAGGCATGAGCCACCACTCTTGGCCTATTGTTTTGAATTTTTAATTTCAGAATATCATGGGAGTACAAATGTTTTGGTTACCTAGATTGCTTTTGCATTGTCTGAGTCAAAGTCACAAGGGTTCCTGTCACCCAAACGGTGTACACTGTACCCATTAGGGATGATTTCACTCATCCCCTCTTGCCCTCCTCGCGCTTGCTTGATTTCCATTGAATTTTGCTTCCAAGTTTGCACGTAAGTGCTGATAAATTAAAAAATAAGGAAAGCTTCACATATTTGCCCGTTATCTTTGTGCAGGACTCACGCTAATTTTCTCTGTATTGTCCCAGTTTTATGAATAGTATATGTGCTGTCGAAGTGAACACACATGTGTCAGAACTCTCCTGAATGGGATTAGGGCTTTATAAAAGGGCTTGATAAGCGCTTTATAAAAGGGCTTGATGGGGGAGTTCGTCACTGCGTGCCCTTCTGCCATGTAAGAACACAGCAGGAAGGCTCCATCCTGGAAGCAGAGAGGAGTGCCCCTTATCAGACACTACATCTGTTGACAACTTGATTTTGAACTTGCCAACCTCCAGAACTGTGAGAAATAAATTTATGCTGTTTAAAATTTTCCCAGTGTAAAGTATTTTGTTACTGTAGCCTGAATGGACTAAGGTAGACTGAGTAGTTCCAGAATCATCAAGTTGTGGTTCCTTTTGACTTAATAGTTCTTCCCTCACTTAATTGTCCTTCCCTTACACGTTATTATAAACCAAAAGAAACCAGGCATTACCTTCAATGCATTCCTTAGAAATATGCCCAGCTGAGGCATGGCGCCTGTGGCTCAAGCAGGTAAGGCGCCAGCCATATGCACCTGAGCTGGCGTGTTCGAATCCAGCCCGGACCCGCCAAACAACAATGACGGCTGCAACCAAAAAATAGCCGGGCGTTGTGGTGGCGCCTGTAGTCCCGGCTACTTGGGAGGCTGAGGCAAGAGAATTGCTTAAGCCCAAGAGTTTGAGGTTGCTGTAAACCATGATGCCACAGCACTCTACCTAGGGTAACAGCTTAAGCCTGTGTCAAAAAAAAAAAAAAAAAAAAATTCAGGTGGGCATATTTCTTTTTTTCTTTCCTTCTTTCTTTCTTTTTTTTGAGACAGAGCCTCAAGTTGCCCTGGGTAGAGTGCTGTGGCATTACAGCTCACAGCAACCTCCAACTCCTGGGCTCAAGTGATTCTCCTGCCTCCACCTTCCAAGCAGCTGAGACTACAGGCGCCTGCCACAATGCCCGGCTATTTTTGTTGTTGCAGTTCTTGTCGATTTAGCTGGCCCCGGGCTGGATTTGAACCTGCCAGCCTTGGTATTTGTGGCTGGCGCCCTACCCTACTGAGCTATGGGCGCTTACTCTATCTATCTATTTATTTATTTATTTATTTTGCAGTTTTTGGCGGGGGCTGGGTTTGAACCCACCACCTCCAGCATATGGGGCTGGTGCCCTACTCCTTTGAGCCAAAGGTGCCACTTCTTTCTTTCTTTCTTTCTTTTTTTCTTTCTTTCTTTCTTTCTTTCTTTCTTTCTTTCTTTCTTTCTTTCTTTCTTATTTTTGCCTCCCCTATTTATAAATTTTTAATTTATTATTATTATTATTATTATTATTATTATTATTATTTTGAGACAGAGTCTCAAGCTGTTGCCCTGGTGAGAGTGCTGTGGCGTCACAGCTCACAGCAACCTCAAGTCTTGGGCATAAGTGATTCTCTTGCCTTAGCCTCCCAAGTAGCTGGGACTTACAGGTGCCAGCCACAATGCCCGGCTATATTTTTTGTTGCAGTTGTCATTGATGTTTTAGCTGGCCTGGGCAGGTTCGAATCTGCCAGCCTAGGTGTATGTGGCTGGCATGTAACCACTGTGCTATGGGCGCTGAGCCTTCTTTCACTTTTAAGGTCGCTCATGATTATATTGGGCCCACATGGATAGTCTAGGCTCATGTCTCTGTCTTAAAGCCAGCGGATTAACAACCTAAATTTCATCTGTAATCTCAAGTCCCCTTTGCCATGTAAAGTAATTCAATTCACTCATAGATTCCAGTGATTAGGATGTGGACATCTTTGAGGGAGCATTATTTTGCTTACTACACCCTCTCTGGACACTTCTCACTTCAAACGAACGCCTCTCTACCCCACACCAAGGGACTCTCAGCATTCGGCAACCTCTGGAGGCTTCAGGGCTCAGGCATGCTTGTGTCCTAGACCTTGGGTGGAGTCTGGGACATTCTTTCTTTCTCATTGTTCTGCAGCAGCCCAAGTCCCCAACATGGTGGAGACAGAAATCTGCCCAGATGGATCATGTCTAGACAGTCTTTGTCAAGGTGACTTGTCTTCTAGAAGTGCTATTCTCACACCCCCTTGTCAGGTAGAAACCATATGGAGCACTTCTGCTCCACCCACCCACCTTTGACCAACAGTTTGCAGTACAGTGGGTATTAGTTATGTGAAGGTGAAGTTGTAGAGAAGAGGTGGAGAATGAATTCAGGGAATTAGCAGTCTCTCACAGGGGGTGGTTGTGCCAGATAAGTATTGATGGAGTACTGGGAAGTGGTCTTTCCCGGCACCTCTGGGTGCCTTTTATTTTATTGCCTATTTTCCTTAGCCAGGGCCTCCAGTACTAAGTGGGAGGTGGCTGGTGGGTGAGGAAGCTGGGTGGATCCTATATGAGTATATGGGGGTAGTGGGAAGGTAATGGCAGGCCCAACTCTGCTGAGATGTATTGACGCATGTGCACTGGTTTGGGCAAGTTATACGCAAGGTTTCAAAGATGGGTGCAGGAAAGAGGCAGAGAGAGGAAAAGAGAACAGTGGGGTGGGTGCAAGGGCTGAGGTCGGATTGCCAGTGGGATGAACAGTGGAGGGAAAGCACATGGGGCAGAAGACCCTGTGGCAGAAACGTCTCTTTGGGCTAAAATCTAAATTAGAATCCCAGCTCATGGTGGGGATCATGTGTGAGAGTGAACAGGTTCTGAATCTAAGCCACATGGGTCTGGTTGGGCTGAGGGGGGCAGAGATTCCAAATAAGCATACTTGGGCTGTAAGGGTGGGGTGTGTGTTGGGAGTGGGGTTCTGGGAATAGGACCCTGTCCTCTTTATCTGTCTTCATTTCTGCTCCCAGTCTTTACTGAAGCATGAACTGGGAACAGGCCTCTTGGGGGACCTGGAAGACAAGGGATCAACTTTAACGGGAAGAACAGGCACCTGAGGTGTCTCTAGAGCATTGACAAGATGTAGAGTACCCCAAAAGTGAAGATTTTAACATAAGGACTGTGGCAGGCATGGACCAGGCATTGTTTTTTAATTTTAAGAGAGGCATGAAAAGCTTACTCTGAGGCTCAGTGAATCCAGCCCATTGGGTAAATGGAAGTTCCAGGGACTGTATAACTTATGCATATCTCCTGTGCGATCTCTGAGTATCTCGCGAAGTCAAGTGTGAATCTTGACCTGAGACTGCTGAACCTGGGTCAGTGGTAGCACTTCGGGTAGGGATGGGGTTTGGGGTGGGGGTGGTAATGCCCAGGCCACCGGGGGCCGCTGCAGCGCGTGCGTCCCCACGACGCGGGTGTACCGAGCATCGCCAGCAGGTGGCGATAAAGGCCGACGAAACCAACAAGCCAACGCCTTCAAGGGCTGGCTCCCAGGAACGAGCCCCTTTTTGTAAATCGCCAATGGCGCATTTTATTGCAGAATTCACAATCCGAGCTAGTGTGGCTAGACGGAGGGCGTTGTTCTATGCCTGTCGCTAATGCCTGGTCCGTGCCTGAGTGAGCTGGATCCCAGCCTCTTCTCCCACCGCTCCCACCACTCCCGCCCCAGTTTCCACTCCGCGGAGCCCGCCCTCCTCCTGCCAACCAAGCTTATTTCCTGCTCAGCCTTTGTGCTGGCTGGTCCTGGGCTGTTGTCAAGGTCTTCAAGTGGCTTTCCACTTGCGACCCATCACTCTGTTTTATTTTCTTTGTAAGGATGATTATTATCTGATATCACACATTCACTTCTTTTGAAATAATAAGTTGTGCGTGGGGGCGGCAATTTGTCATTCTTGTTTACTGATATCCCTACTGCAGGGAACAGATCCTGGCACATAAGTTGGTTCTCAATAAATAACTTCTTAAATTACTGAATGAACCGGCTCAATCTATTGCAAAGCTAGGGTGCAGCAGTGACACTTGCATCTCCAAGAAAATGAGGCCTTCATCTAAGGAAAGTGAGCCACTAGAGAGGAAAAATGGTGTAGAGGGCTAACATACTACATCAGAAGGACTGTCACTGGTCTGTGAGCTCATTATGACAAGCCATGTTTTTTTTTTTGGACAGAGTTTCTCACTCTTTTGTCCTCAGTAGAGTACTGTGGTGTCACAGGTCACAGCAACCTCAAACTCTTGAACTTAAGCAATTTTCTTGCCTCAGCCTCCCAAGTAGCTAGGACTACAGGCACCTGCCACAATGCCTGGCTATTTTTTTGTTGTACTTGTTATTGTTGTTTAACCCTAGGCCAGGTTCGAACCCGCCGGTTCCCAGGTATGTGGCCGGCGCTTTAGCCACTGAGCTATGGGCGCTGAGCCAAGCCACGGGTTCTTGACCATGTCTTCCTGTTACTGTGGGACAGTGAACAGAACATCTGTGATTGTCCCTGTGTTAGACATCGAATCTTTTTGTGTAACTTTTTCCTGTTGGGCTGAGCCTGCAAGTTGCCTCTTGAGAATCACCTGGCAAGTAGTACCCTTCCACCGCCGAGTGGGGGTAACGCAAGACAAACGGTCCGCGAGACCAGTTCTCACTGCTTACACGGTGGTTTGGTGATTATCAGTCAGCACCTTAGGGCTGGGGTGGATTTTTTTAGTAGAGGGACATTAAAAATAGATAAATAAGTGTTTAAATAACTATTTGTATTAAAGTTTTACATAGTCATGCATAATTATAGGCAGAATCTTTTTTTTTTTTTTTTTTTGGCAGAATCATTTTGAATAGGACTCAAGGGTGTCCAACCTTTTGGCTTCTCTGCCCTGCACTGGAGGAAGACTTGTCTTGGGCCACACATTAGATACACAAACACTAATGAAAGCTGCTAAACAACAACAACAAAAGGGTCTGTGCATAATTTTCGTGATATCCACTACTACAGATAAGCAAAGAAGTCCTCACAAATCTGCATATGGCCCGTGGGCTGTGGGTTGGACACTCCTGGAACAATTCTCTCTTTCAAATTTGTTTACTGCAACAACAATTGTAAGTTAAAAACAAATCTAGGTTCGGTGCCTGTGGCTCAAGAGGCAAAGGCACCAGCCACATACATCTGAGTTGGCGGGTTCGAATTCAGCCCGACCTGCCAAACAATGATGGCTGCAACCAAAAAATAGCCCAACGTTGTGGGCGCCTGTAGTCCCAGCTACTTGGGAGCGGGAGGCAGGAGAATCGCTTGAGCCCAGGAGTTGGAGGTTGCTGTGAGCTGTGATGCTGGCACTCTACCCAGGGCAACAGCTTGAGGCTCTGTCTCGACAAAACAAAACAAAACAAAACAAAACAAAACAATAAATTAACTAGTATCCATGGGTGCTGAATCATGTTTGAGAACTGCAGGATAAGTATATTCCATCATGGAATACCTGGACTCAGTTTGACTTCAAACTCATGGTTTCTAATGCTGGTTCTAAGCTTTCATTTCAGTTGTTTCATACAAAGCAAAAAAAAAAAAAAAAAAAATAGTACTTTCAGAAAGTCGATTAACTGTAGCCCTGAACACTGAAACACAGAAATTTCAGGATGGCTCTTGATCTTATCTTTAGTTTCTGGGGATCAGTAACTTATTAATAGAGGTACCTTGCTCTCTGCTTGTGATGGACATGTGTTGTTTGGTGTCCAGCATTTACTTTGCTTCCTGTGGGTGACCCAGATGATTCTATTTCTGGATTTGGGAGTGGAGTTTATGACTAAGTCAATCATGACATTCCATCCCGGCTGGGCTCATGCCTGTCATCTGAGCACTCTGGGAGTCCGAGGCAGGTGGATTGCTTGACTCAGGAGTTTGAGACCAGTCTGAGCAAGAGGGAGTCCCCTCCTCCAACCCTGACCCTACTAAAACAAACAACCCCCCCCCCCCCAAGCCCAACTATCTGGGCCTTGTGGCACCTGTTATTCCAGCTACTTGGGGTGCTGAGACAGGAGGATTGCTTGAGCCCAGGAGGTTGAAGTTACCATGAAGTAGGATGACACCACTACACTCTACCCAGGAGGACAGAGTGAGACTCTGTCTCAAACAACAACAACATTCTATGCCCCAGCTACTGATTGGTTAAGGGTTGAGAACATGACCTAAGTCAGGCCAGTCCAGTCTGGGCTAACAAAACTCTGCTATGGGGGAAGTGAGCTCTCTTAATACTGGATTTGGAATTGGGTTGATGTGTTCTCAAATTGCTTGAGGCCATCTTGTATAGCCTAACAATAAATTCAGTACAGAAGGTAGTCATATAACCACTAGAGGTGAAAGGGAGACAGATTCCCATGATATCATGTGTGCCTCTAAGCCAGCTGCCCTGAGAATAGTCTCTGACCTTTCAGAATTGTCTCTGACCAGAAGAACCTTGAGTGACTCATAATAGCTTAATTGCTCCCTTTTGTAATAAAGTCACACTATGCAATCAGCACTTTCTAAGGTTTGCACTTGAAAGGGAGATACATAAACTTAAAGCATAACTCTTGCTTAACTAAATACATGAATGAGTCCCAGAAATGTGGACTCATGGCCATGAAGACTGCGATTAATTCAACCCATGTTGTCTGCCTACTCTGTGACTGTGCTAGGTGCTACTTCCAGCAAGGTCAGAACAGCTCAGCAAAGAGAAATAAAAGCTGTCCTGACCAGGCGCCATGGCTCACACTTGTAATCCTAGCACTGGAAGGTGGAGGTGGGTGGATTGCTTGAGCTCAGGAGTAGGAGACCAGCCTGAGCAAGAGCGGGACCCCTGTCTTTAAAAATAGCCAGGCATTGTGGCAGGCACCTATAATCCCAACTACTTAGGAGGCTGAGGCAAGGGGATCACTTGAGCCCAAGAGTTTGAAGTTGCTGTGAGTGGTGACGCTATAGCACTCTACTGAGAGCAACAAAGTAAGACTCTGTCAAAAAAAAAAAAAAAAAAAAGCTGTCCTTAAATATTCCAGTTTGCTCAATTGACATGCCTAGCTCAATCAGAATGGTTGCATTCCCCTGAAGAAATGTGCAATTCTCACCACTCCAGCAGCTTCACGTTCAGATTATTCTGAAGTTTTTGTCACATCAGTAAATATAATTGCTGTATTAACTGTGAGAACCAGGTCTGGCTTTATGGCCCTGAGACCTATGCATTACACAGCTCCCTGTATTCAGAAGGACTTTCTGCTTGGTTTAATATTCTACTGTAGCCATCTCGAAGTTCTCAATACTTATTGAACAAGGGACCCCACATTTTTATTTTGTGCTGGGCCTTGCAAATCATGTGCCTTGTACTGATTGGAGTCCAGCAAGCTGAGTCTCATATTCCTTAAATCTAAAATTCTTTTTATTTGTAGAGGGAGCTCAATGAGTGTGTTTCTACTATCTTATTTCAAGAAAATGAATGCATTTCTGAATTGTATTTCACAGCCGCAGAATCTACCGGATGATGATCAAGAGCATGAGGATATAACCTTGTAGAGGTTATACTGGAAAAGTGGTGGTTTATTCTCTTCTCTTCAGTTTAAAGACCAAAGCCAGTTTTGTTATTAAAGGAAAAGGAATTTTTTATTTAAAAAAAAAAACCCTCAGGATTTTAGCCTTAGGAAAGGACGCCCTCTAAGTAATTATTGTGCCACTTTTCTAGGCCTAATGCTGTGGCAAACATATTATCTTATAAATTTAATGACTTGCTGCCAATTTGCAGTTTGATAATTCACAAGTCTTATTTTCCCGAGTATACGATTTTCAATATACAATTTTCAATATTTAGGACAGTTCAGTTTCATATTAGAATTTCAGTTTAGTGATTAAGATCTGTCTTGAAGTGGATTAACAATCAGCCTCTTAACATGTTTTCTCTCTTCCTTTTTTCCTTCCTTCTTTCCAAAGCCCAAACCATAATCAGCACAAAATTATTCTTCAAAGAAACAAACAAAAAAATTATTCTTCAAACAAGATTTTTTTTTAATCGAGACAGAGTTTCACTTTGTCATTCTCTGTAGACTGCTGTAGTGTCACAGCTCACAGCAATCTCAAACTCTTGGGCTTAAGCAATTCTCTTGCTGTCTTTCTTTTTTTTTTTTTTTGCAGTTTTTGGCCGGGGCTGGGTTTGAACCCGCCACCTCCTGCATATGGGGCCGGCACCCTACTCCTTTGAGCCACAGGTACCGCCTAAGCAATTCTCTTGCCTCAGCCTCCCAAGTAGCTGGGACTACAGGCACTTGCCACAATGCCTGGCTCTTTTTTTGTTGTAGTTGTCATTGTTGTTTAGCAGGGTGGTTCGAACCCACCAGCCCTGGAGCAGGGTGGTTCGAACCCACCAGCCCTGGAGCATGTGGCTGGTGTCCTGACCACTGAGCTATGGGTGCCCTCTTCAAACAAGATTTAAAACTATTTTCTTCTTTGCAGGGGGGTGGGAAAAACTAGCAGAGAAACAAGAACAAGCCAAACACATACCTATTAAAGAATTACTGAGATTGCACTTATTTAAAGCTTTCTTTTCATCAAGCTGATGACAATTACTGCGGCAGTAAGCTGCAAGACTATTCCTTTAACAAAATGAGAAAGGGAGGAGAAAAGAGAAGAAAGAATCCTCAAGTCTTTTCATAGGAGAATTTTTTTTTAAACCTAAGTTATGTGTACAAGTTTAAGTGATAGCTCTTAAGAATTTGTATTTTAGGTGGTGCCCGTAGCTCAGTCGGTAGGGCGCCAGCCACATACACTTAGGCTAGCAGGTTCAAACCCGGCCCCGGCCAGCTAAAAAAAACAATAATGACAATTGCAACAAAAATAAATAGCCAGGCGTTGTGGAGGGCGCCTATAGTCCCAGCTACTTGGGAGGTTGAGGCAAGAGAATCACTTAAGCCCAAGAGTTTGAGGGTGGTGCCTGTGGCTCAGTGAGTAGAGCCCCAGCCCCATATACCGAAGGTGGAGGGTTTTGACCCGGCCCCAGCCAAACTGCAACAACAAAAAAAAATAGCCGGGCTTTGTGGCTGGAGCCTGTAGTCCCAGCTACTCAGAAGGCCAAGGCAAGAGAATCGCCTAAGCCTAAGAGCTGGAGGTTGCTGTGAGCTGTGACACTACAGCACTCCACTGAGGGCACCAGCTTGAGACTCTATCTAAAAAAAAAAAAGAATTTGTATTTTAATATTTTACTTATAAATATTATAAATGCCATGGCATCATAGCTTATAACAACCTTAATATTTTATGAGAGCCAAGGTTGTATAAATTGAAAGTTCTCTGTTATCTTGGTATACTGAATAAATCTTTCCTCTCAAATGACATTTTTGTGATTGTGTCTTTTACTTTTTGATTTCTACGATTAGCATATGGTAGGCCGGGTGTAGTGGCTCATGCCTGTAATCCTAGCACTTGGGAGGCTGAGGCTGGTAGATTGCCTGAGCTCCTAGGTTTGAGACCAGCCTGAGCCAGAGTGAGACCCCCATCTCTATAAATAGCCAGGCTTTGTGTTGGGCGCCTGTAGTCCCAGCTACTTTGTTTTTTTTTTTTTTTTTTTTATTTATTTTTTTATTTATTTATTTTTTTTTTATTGTGGAGAAGGGGCAGGGAAAGAAGGCGGGGGAAGAGGTGAGTGACAGGGTCGGGCCAGTGGCATGGTACCACATTGGCTGTATCTAGGTAGAGGCAGTTTCAGGCCGGGCCTTG
>CAUYPK010104037.1:0-39281 GCA_963574355.1 Loris lydekkerianus | reverse complement strand
CTGACTGAGCATGTTATATTATGTGTTTAATATATTATTGTTAAAATTATATGCTTTTGTGTGAGTGTTTGTCTGTTTTGGCAGGTCACTGCGTGGCGTGGCTCTCTGACTCTCACAGTTTAAAATTTTGGCTCTTTGTGTTCGCCACCCCTGCCTCAGAGCATCAGACACGTACAGAGTAAATGCTGGGCCTTGTATTAGTTCTAGGCTGCTATAATAAAATACCACAAACTAAAAGGCTTAACAAGAATTTATTATCTCACAGTTCTGGAGGCTAGAAGTTCAAAATCCAGGTATTGGCAGGACCATGTTCCCTCTGAGACTCTGGGTAGAATAACTCTTGGCCTCTTCCTAGCTTCTGGTCCATTCATCAATCTTTGGCAATGCATGGCATGCCCCTATGTCATTGTAACCTCTGTCTCTGTCATCACATGGCCTTCTCCAATGAGTCTCTGCCTTCAATGGTGTTTTTCCTTTCTTGTAAGGACACCAGTCATATTGGATTAGGGCCACCTTAATGATCTGATCTTAACTCAATTACATTTGCAAAGACACTATTTATAAACAAGGTCATATTCATATGTACCAGTGTTGGGATTTCAACATATCTTTTAGGGGGACACAATTGAACCCATGGCGGCCCTTTTCATTAGTTCCTCCTCCAGTGCTTTTAGCAACAGCTGCACCTGCAGTGCCCTCCCTGAAGGGACAGGCTATTTCCCAGTCTAGTTTCATGGATATGGAAGGTAAAGCCAGGAATCTTCTGTCCTCTGGTCCTTCAAGAATGTCATATGCAGGCTCCCCTATGGCTATGGGGTTGGTGATTTCACTGCTAAACTAGGCTGTGTACTAAGCGCTCACCCTGTCTAATGACTTCCTGAATCAGGGAGATGTACAGAAGCTGCATTGGACTCTGGCAGCACAAAGCTAGCCCCTTCCCCTCTCAGGTGAGGCCTTAGTTTCCTCATCTGTAAGGTCTACAGAGACTTCATTATCTGACAGTGCTCAGTGGGCACATGTGGCCCAAATCAGATACACATCCAAATTCTCAGATAATATACAGCTTTAGCGGGTATCCCTTGAGACCTGAAGAAAGGCTCATTAGAGCTATTAAAGCACCTCCCCAGGGACAGTGTGTATTTTAACACGCGTATGCAGATTCTGCATTGAGACTATAAGGAAGCTACTGCTCTTCTCTCCCAGGGTCCAGGGCTTTTTGTTCATACAGAATGTCCAGGTACCTGTGAAGGCATCCCTTTACATACATACGAGGAAGCATGGAGGGTGAGAGCAACGGGGGGCGGGGGGGGGGGAGGAGGGGGGACGGGATGTCTGACTCACAGGAGGGCTGGGTTAGTTCACTCTGCTCAGTCACGCAGCTAACAGGGTTCTCTCTCCTTTCAATCTGCAACTGCACTAAGGTAAACAGCTTTCCCTACAGATGGAAGGAAAAGAACCTGTGGCCCAGCAGGACTGGAATGACACGGCTACTGAGACCTGCAGGGGTCAGTAGGGCCACCCAAAGACCATGTCCAAAGGCCGTGGAGTCCTCTAGGGCAGCCAGGTCGAACCCAGCAATCAGCAATAAGTCATTCAGTAAGGGCTGGTAGAGACCAGGGATCGAGGAAACAGGACCAAGTCCCGTGAAGACGAGGCAGGCTGGTTCATACCAGGGCAGGGCTCCCAGCTCAGCCTGGAACCTCCACACCCAGAATCGTACTGATGGGGTAAATGCTGATTGTATGAGACAGACAGACAAAGGTTAGAGGTTAGGGTGTGGAGGAAATGGGAAGAAAAAGAAGAAGAGAGAGAAAGCGAAGGGAAGGAGAAGGAGGAGGAAAGAATGGGAAGGAGGGGGTGAAAAGGGAGGAAGAAAGGAGGACAGGAGCCCTGTGATAAAAGACCAGCTGTGTAGCAGGGGTGGAGACACTTTGCCTCAGTGGGCTGTGGGACTCAGGGCTCCCCCACCCATATGAAATGTCAAGCCCCTAATTGGCCATTCCAGACCCACCCTGTGGTAGGTCAAGGTCCCCAGGGGTCTTCTTGCCTCTGGGGCAGATGGGCTCAGGGTCTCCATAGGACTCAAGGCCAGCAATAGAGCCTGCACTGTGCCTGTGTCAACCTGTCCCTCAGGGTCCCCTAGAGAGGGTGCCCTGTCCACCCTCTCCAGCCATTCTTCCCTGAGCAAGCCTATCTGTTGATAAAAGACAGTGTAGTGAGAGAACAAGATCCAGACTCAGAGATCTGGACTTGAATCCTAACCCTACCACGAAGGCTGGCCCAGCTTCTTAACACTGAGCAGGTTATGCAGCCAAACTCAGCCACTATTTCTTCATCTGTCAAATGTTTGTTGTGGGGAATAAATGAGATAATGTATGTGAGTAGTATAAGTGATTAGCAATAGTGCCTGACACACAATACGCACTATATGTACATATATGCGCACACACACACACACACACACACACATATATATATTCCATTGCTCTCATATACAAATAAGTTGACTCTCAGGTGAGAAAAACAAAGAAAAAAGAAAAATAAGTAGCGCTTAGAAGGGCAAAGTGAGGATTATCTGCAGGACAGAACCCAGAGTCAGTCTGAAAGCCTCTCAATTTGGCAGCTAAAATTTCACACAGCCAATGCACCTGTGATCCCCAAAGGCCCTGCTTCTACATCTAGAAATTGGAAACTCAGATTGCAAGAAGACCTTTTCCAGGTCAAAGGAGACTGCTCATCCTAGTCTACAGCCCTGGAAAAACACCAGACTAGAGAAAGGGTCTCCTTGCTGCCTCACTCACTTGTTCCCAACTAAGTAGACAGAATTTCCTGGCTTCTGCCCCAGAAGACAGATCACTGCCTCTCCTCCTCCCTGGGAGATTGGGGGGCACAGGGCATGCCAGTCATGGAGGCCTCTAGACTTGCACCCCTTCTACCCCCCAGTGAAAATAAGGAGATGCCCAAAGAGTGCTTCCCCTTGCAAAGCGTGGACTGCTCCAGGGACGTGCAGCTCAGGCCCCGCTCTGCCTCTTGTGCGCTGAGAGAAGTGGAATCTGTTGGCACAGAACAAAGCTCTTAACCGTCTTGTTAAAGCCAGAGCTCCTCAACTAGCTCCCACAGGGCAACTTTTCTCCATTAATGCTGGGGCCAGAGGGCAGAGACAGATACAGGTAAAGCCCTTGGTGTCTCTTAAAGCCTTCAATATATACATCTTGCCTCTGCCATTAACCTATTCCAGGTTTCCTCAGAGGCTGGGACCTTTACACCCAGGTTTCTCATAGATTTGCCTCGATCAGTGGGTTTTGACCTCTACTGCATCACAACCACCTGGGAAACTTGGGTAAAACAAGACGCCTGAGACCTACCCTGCACTAACTGATCCAGACTCTCTAGAGCAGCGGTTCTCAACCTGTGGGTTGCAACCCACAGGAACTGTATTAAAGGCTCGCGGCATTAGGAAGGTTGAGGACCACTGCTCTAGCATATGGAACTCAGGGAATCCATGCTTTTTTAAAAGTTCATGGGGTCCAGGCAGGCTGGCTCATACCTGTAATCCCAGCCTATAATCTTTATAAGTAGAGACAAGAGGATCACTTGAGCCCAAGAGTTCAAGGCTTCAGGGAACTATAATGGTTCCACTGCACCCCAAACCTAGAACTTTTAGACATTTGTCCATAGATTTGCTGGGACTTTCTGAAGGAAGGAAATTGTTACTCAGGAAACCGTCTCCACACCAACCCCTATGCACATGAACACACTTCGCACACATTCACTTCGCACACATTCAAGAATCAGGAGTGTAGGGTGGTATAACTGAGTCACAAGCATGAGCTCCTCTTCAACCCCCCACCTGGGGAAGTTCAGTATCTGTGAGAGCAATAATCACCACCCATCCAAGTCTTTATTGTTCACCAAGCCTCCTTCAGAAATGTCAGAGCCTTTAATCTTCTCAGTGTCCTGTGAAGTAGTGATTATTGTTACTATTTTACAGATGAGAAACTTGAGGCCTGTGGTAGGCAGAATAATGACTCCCCCAAAGATATCTGCAGTCTAATCCCCAGAACTTGGTGGTTTTGAAAATTGATATAAACCCTTTGAAAAGCATTTTGTGTAAAAAGCCTTTCATCCAGTAACTCCACATCTGGGAATCTGTCCAAGGAAAAACTTATAAATGCAAACATAAAAATCCTTATTAGCCAAAAAACTTTATCAGAGTTATTATATGTAAAAAGTAAAATGATTCAAATTTCCAAAATTAAAGGAAGTCTTAAGTAATATGGCACATCCACTCAATGGAATATATGTAGTCAATAAAAATGTTTGCTCTGACTACACACTAAAAATAGAATACAGATTATGATATAATAGTTAGTGAAATCAGGATTTCAAATTGTATATAAAACATGATTACAACTATATAAAAACTATGCTTTTTTTTTTTGCAGTTTTTGGCCGGGGCTGGGCTTGAACCGGCCACCTCCAGTGTATGGGGCCGGCACCCTACTCTTTGAGCCACAGGCGCCACCCAAAATCTATGCATTTTTTAAAGGGAAAGAAATGTTCATTATGTTTATCTTTCAGAGGAAAACTAAGTTTTTGCCTTTCTATTGTCCAAAATGTATTTATTTTATTAATGCTTTGTGAGTGAGTATTATGGTGGATCTCCCCCTCAAAGATATCTATATCCTAATCCCCCAAACCTATGGATATATTACCTTACATGGCAAAAGAGACTTTGCAGGTTAGATTAAGAGGGGGACAGGAGCCTGAATTATCCAGGTGGGCCCAATGTAATCAGAAGGGTTCTTACAAGAGAGAAACAAGAGGATGAGAGTCAAAAAAAGGAAGCATGATGATTGAAGCAGAAATCAAGAGTGATATGACCAGGAGCCAAGGAATGCAATCAGTCTCTAGAAATTGGAAAAGGCAGGGATTGGATTCTCCTGTAAGGCCTCCAGAAGGCTTTGGTTTTAATCCTGTTAAAACTCATTTCAGGCTCAGCACCCATAGCACAGTGGTTACAGCACTTGCCACATGCACCAAGGCTGACGGGTTCAAACCCAACCCAGGCTAGCTGCACAATGACAACCGCAACGAAAAAAATAGCCAGGCATTGTGGTGGGTGCTTGTAGTCCCAGCTACTTGGGAGGCTGAGAAAAGAAAATCACTTAAGCCCAAGAGTTTGAGGTTGCTGTGAGCTGTGACACCACAGCACTCTACCAAGGGTGACATAGTGAAACTCTGTCTCAAAAAAAAAAAAAAAGACTCATTTCAGACTTTTGATACCCAGAGCTGTAAGACAATAAACTTGTGTTGTTTTAAGCCATGGAGTTTATGGTGGTTTGTTATAGAAGCAACAGGAAAGTAATATAAGACTCAAAGATGTAAAACCCAGGGAAGCTGAGACCAGATATCGTGCCCCTCACACTGCACACTCAGGAGGTGCTCGGAGGCTGAGGCGGGAGGATCACTTGCACACAGGAGTTGGAGGCCAGCCTGGGCAACATAGTGAAATCACATCTCAAAAAAATAAGTACCCCAAAGCTGAGAGCTGCCCCATAAGGGGAGAAGGAACAGTCCCAGTGTGCATGCACTCCTTAGGTCTGTGGACTGATTAAACCTGTTTCGGTACCATCTACTGAGCCTCCCTCTTTTCCTCTACAGCAGCAGTTTTCAACCTGTGGGTCATGACCCACAGGAACTGTATTAAAGGCTCGCAGCATTAGGAAGGTTGAGAACCACTGCTCTACAGCCTTTTCATTAGCGATTAGAGGGTGGTCTACAGACAGGAACAGAAGTACTGATTTAAATGTAAGAGCTCCTCAGCCACCAATATTTTTATAGCACATCACCATCCACAGCAACAAGATCCAAAATCCTAAAACAGGCGAATGCTGACAATAAATACCTCAAACAGAATGTGAGTTCTACCATTTTTTGAAGTGCTTGCAATTGTAACTATATACTATCCAGTGGGACAGTCTAGGCTCTTTAGCTTTAGGCTATTAAAATGGAGGAACAACAGCAGACCACATTTAAGGGAAGTAATTCCCTTACATTGATGTGGTTCTCTGGACCAGCCACATCAGCAGCATCAGAGAACTTTTTAAAAGCACAGTCTGAGGCCCCACTCCAGACCTACGGCAACAAAAACTCTGGGGCTGGCCCTGCCATCTGCTTTAACAAGCTCTCCAGGTGATTCTGATGCACACCAGTTCGAGCACCATTGCCCTATAGGACCTCCAAATGCTAAGAAGATTGTATGTCTGCTATCAAAGCAAAAAATAACAATTTCCCAGTGTGCAGGTTAAGAGCCAGAGTTTGAAGCCAGACTGGCAAGAAAATTAAGGTGAAATATTAAGGGAACCAGCCTCTTCAGACTATTTTTTTTCTTACAAATTGTGATATAGTGTGCTTGTGCCAACAAATCCCTAATCCCTCCTTCTACCCACATTGGTATCCTTACTTTCCTATTTAAAAGCTCTTAACCCTCCAGTTTTTTTTTCTCCAACCTTCTTTCTGTCCTCCCTCAAGTGATCCCAACCTCCCCCGCTTAAAACTGCCCCCTACTCTGCAAATCTAAAACCCTCCCATTCCCTATCTTCCTGCAATCCTAAAGTCCCCTCTAGAATGAAACGTCCATGTCAGAACTGCCCACTGGGACTCTCAGAAATAGACCAATCACCATTCTCTGGACTGAGAAATGTTCACCTGTCCCCTCTCCCCTCTTGGGACAGTGACAGGAAGCTGGTTTCATGGCTTAGGGTTTGCTGTGATCTGACTGCCAATGCTGCTTGAGAGTGGCGAAGTTGGTAGCCTGCACTGGAAGGTTTTTAGGCTGAGCTGGAGGGACACCATGTGGCCATACTCAGTATGACGCCTCAGGAGCCAATGCATCTGTTCTTTATGAGGTTGTGCTTTTGTAAAGACGGTGAAACGATAACATTATAGATATTCTTGAGGATTAAAAAAAAAAATCAAAAATTCACCCACAATCATAATATTATTTTTAATTCTGTTCCTTTTAAACATTTTTCTGAAAATCACAACCACAGCATCCACCCCATGAACATCCCTTTCTTTTCAACAGAAATCTGATCAGCATTTTCCATGCTCATTCAAGATTTTTAATCATTCTCCTCAGTAATAGTCAATAGTAGACCCTCAAGAAATGCTGGTGCAATAACATGGAATGAAGGGGCATTGGACTGTTGGAAGTATATTGGTTAAGAGCACCATTTCTGGAGTAATTAAGGCAGGGGTTCAAAACCCAGCTCTGCTACTTATTAGCTGTAGGACATTGGACATGTGTCTTAACTCTTCTATGTTTCAGTTTTCTCATCTGTCAAATAGGGAAAGGGAAAATGTTACCTACTGTATGGGGCTGTATGGTCTCTGTCACACAGAGAACTGAGGTAATGTGTGAGGAAACACTTAACACAGTGCCAGACCGCAACCACTACCTTAGCATCATTATCAGCATTTAAAAATTCATCCCCAAAGGAACCAGCATAACAGGTAACCACGAAGACCTGCATTGGATGAGATGCCTGAAATTGTGCAGACCTAAGAGCAAGCTAAAGGCTGGAAAACACAAAATAAGGCAGCCTAGATAGGTGAGTCTTTGGAGACAAGGATCTTGAAGCAGACAAACAGGATTCCAGGCCAGTTCCTCCTGTCTCTGCTCCTCCATCGCTATGTTGCCATAGGTCCCTGGTTCAGGTTCATCACAGCTTCCTCATCTGAAAGAAGGAAAGAGATTACTTATCCCACCTCCATCTAAAACACAATGTGCTTGAAAATGTGGAGAACAATCTTAGGATTCTCACCAGGACACATTACCCCACTAGGTACCTGAGACTCATCCATGGATTCATGGGCAACTCCATTTATAGCTGCCTGAGACCCACCATGTACTCTGCCCAGAAACCTCTCCCTATAGGAAATCATCTCACTGCCTGGGAGCCCCAATGAACAAAAGAGAACAGAAGAAAAATCCAGAGATGCCTTGTAAGAGTATGTAAGAGGATTCTCTCTCTCTGGCATCTTTCTGAGATCCCCTAATATATGTCAGGCCAGAGGATAAAAGATAAATTAGACTCATCTTTTTGTAGAGGAAAGATATCAGGAGAGACACTGGCACATAAACCAACACCTATGATATAGTTTCCCTAAGTTCTAGAATACACAGATGTGAGTACATCAGAAAACAGGGAAGTGAACCATTAATTCTGCCTGGACAGTCAAGAAAGGCTTCACAGAGATGTCATTTGAGTGATGTAATTGAAGGAGGACCAGATTCTAGGCTGGAGCCATCAGAAAGCTCCAGCCATTATAGCAACCACTGAACATGACAAGGCCTAAACTAGGACAGAGCCCTAGAATAGAGTGAAGGGAAAGGGTGCATCAGAACTGTCTGCAGAGCAACTTAAAATACAGATTCCAAGACTTTCCCCCAGACACCCAGATCTAATAAGGCAAAGGAAGGGCCCAGGAATCTGAATATATGGCAAGCCCCACTGCCAGGGTAATCCACATGCCCTCCTCAATTACCCCTAATCACCACTCCTTCTTACCACCTCTGAGGCCTCTGCCTAGAAGGTTCTTCCCATACTGCTCCCACTTGGCAAATGCCTTCTTCTCCTTCAAGATCCAACAGTTCAAACCTCAGTAGTAAACCCTTTCAGGATACTCACTTTGTGCCATGCACCAAATTACTACTTTATTATTTCATTTAATCCTCTAAACAACCTTAATGCATAAATAGGTCTCCTAATAAACCCCCCTCTTTTTTTTTTTTTGAAACAGAGTCTCACTCTGTCACCCTGGGGGTAGAGAGCCTGGTGTCATAGCTCACAGCAACCTCAAACTCTTGGGCTCAACTGATCCTCTTGCCTCAGCCTTCCAAGTAGGTGGGACTACAGGGACACACTACAACACCCAGCTACTTTTTCTATTTTTGGTAGAGACCGGGTCTCATCTCACTCTTGTGCAGCCTGGTCTCAAACTCCTAAGCTCAAGCAATCCACCTGCCTCAGCCTCCCAGAATAAACCCCATTCCACAGATGAGGAAACTGAGGCACAGAGTAGTTAACTAACTGGCCTGTAGCTATACTGCAGGGATGTGTGTTTTCTGTCTACCCATTAGACAGCTCATAGCATGAGGCCCTGGAGCCTAGGGCAGTGCCCTACTGGCTTAGTAACTATTGGTCAAATAGATAAAAGAATAGCCTGTAGTCCCAGCTACTCTGGAGGCTGTGGCAAGGGGATCTCGAGCCCTAGAGTGTGAGGTTGCTGTGAGCTATGAAGCCCCAGCTACCCAGAGTGACAGAGTGAGACTCTCTCTCAAAAAAAAAAAAAAAATATATATATATATATATAGAGAGAGAGAGAGAGAGAGAGAGAAAGATTAAGAAAGAAAGATAAAAGAAAGAAAGAAAGATGAAAGAAAGAAAGAAAGAAAAGAAAAGAAAAGAAAAGAAAAGAAAAGAAAAGAAAAGAAAAGAAAAGAAAAAAAGAAAAGAAAAGAAAAAGAACAAACACTACTTCCTTCCACCTGTGACCCTCAGTCAGTGCTCAGGCAACAAATCGCACACTCTTCCTCTGCTCTCCCCACCGCTCCTTGTCCCTCTTTCCTTCCTCCCGCCTGCCCCCCTTCCCCATCGCCTCCTCCTTCCCTCCTTCCCTGTGGCCTGGGACCCCTGGCCCCGGGGTTCTGTCGGGTTCTGTGACCAGGAGGAAGTGTTCTGCAGGCCCTGAGCCCAGCCCTGCCCTGCTGTTGACTAAGTGACAGGAGTACGAAGGAATGTGGCAGAATCAGGGAGACATCTCTCTCTCTCTCTCTCTGACTCCCCTCCTCAAAGTATCCCCTTTCTTGGGGCTCCCCGCCAAGCCTCTTCCTCACAGCTGCTCCCTCCCTCCTCCCTCTTTCCCTCTGGGTCAGTTTCTTGATCCCTCCTTCCTTTCTGCTCCTTTCCCAGCGTTCTTTCCACCCTTCGCCCTTCCCCCTCTGTCTCCCTCCCACGATCTCCCGGGGTTTTCGTCCCTCTTTCCCCCTCTCCCCTGCCTTCTCCAGCGCCCACTCCCCGCCCTTGGCTTCTGGCAGGTCTCCCTCCCTCTCCCTCCTCTCCTCTCCTCTCTCCCCCACCGCCTCCTCCCTCCCCTTCAGCTCCGCGCTTCTCTCCGCTCCGGGAACCGAGCGCGCGTCCTCCCTGGCCTCCTCGCCCGCCCTCCCCGGCTCCCTCCTCCTGGCCTCAGACCTTCCGGGCCTGCGGGGCCTCGGGGCTCGGGCTCCCCCGGGCGCCTTTCTCCTCCGAGTCCTCATTACCGCCTCCTCACCTCAAACCCCTGCCCCCTGCCTCCCGGGGCTGCCCCCGCGGCCTCCGCCGCCTCCGGCAAAAATAAAAAATAAACCCCAGCCTTCCCGTTCTGGGCCCCCGCCCCGGGTGCCGCCCTCGGACACAGCACAGATCCTGACGCCCGAGAGGCCCGGGGCAGATCCGGAGGCGAGTCCGGGGAGCGACGGCGGGGCCTCCGCGGCCGCGCGCACCCACCCCGCCTGCGCCCCTCGGCCCGCCCGACGGCGCCGTCCATCCACTGGGCCTGGTGCACCCGCCTGCCACCCCCGGCCACCCTGCCGCGCGCGGGCCCTGCGGCCTGACCCCCGCCCGCTCCCCACCCAGGCCAGCCCGGAACTCACCACAGTGCCGGGACCTGCGGGGAACTAGTTACCGTCCCAGCCCTGGCCCCTCTCCGCCAGCTGCGGCGCTGCCTGCCAAGCTCTGTCTCCCAGAAGGACCCATTTGTTGAGGATCCATTGACTGGGGAGCACGAGGAACACGAGAGCGGGCAACGAAGCCTTCGGAGCCCTGCGGAAACTTCAGCAGAATCCTTGAGCCTTCACCCCCGCACCTTTCCTCGGCAAACACTTAACTGCAAGCCCCATGTGTGCTAAGCATTGGGTACCAGAGAGACGTAAAACGTGGTCTATGCTTCTAAAATGAGAGAAAAATACCAAATAAGCACCAAATACAATGTGATAAAGGAAACCACAGAAATGGGTAGTTGTAAAAGAAATCATTTGCTGTGCACATATTATATACTATAAACTCCTCTAAGCATGTTACCCATGTTATTTCAAACTTCATCTGTTCAAAAGGTACCATTATCCCCATTTTACAGAGTGAGGAAACTGAGGCTTGGTTGGTTGTTTCACCTAACTGCTCAAAGCCAGACAGCTAATAGTGGAGCCAACGTTCTTCAGCCACCGCATGGACTTCATGGCATCATGGATGCTAAACTCTGTGAGGGCTTGGGGTACAGCAGGGCAGAGGGAATGGAAAGGCTCCAAAGAGAAAAGTGAAGCCTAAGTGGTTTTTTAAGGGATGAACAGCCAAAGAGCACCAGGGTGAGGAGCCGTATGTGCAATCTCCTTTGATTTGCTGTGTTTTCCTTTAATGAACTTTTTTTAAAATCTGAAATAATTTCTGTTCAAGTAGTTTCATTGATATTCATTTCAGAATTTTTCTGAGGGTCCCAATACAATTAGGTTCATAAAAATTATTATTTATGGCTCAGCACCTGTTACTCAGTGGTTAGGGTGCCGGCCATAAACACCCAGGTTTGAACCCAACCTGGGCCGGCTAAAAACAACAATGACAACTGCAAAAAAAAAAAAAAAAAATTAGCCAGGTGTTGTTTCAGCTACTTGGGAGGCTAAGTCAAGAGAATCACTTAAGCCCAAGAGTTTGAGGTTGATGTGAGTTCTGACACCATGGCACTCTACTGAAGGCAATATAGTGAGACTCTGTCTCAAAAATACATATATATTATTGTTTAATGATAATATTGAAATCAACTTTAAAAGGAAAAAAAAACCATTATGCCACCATCCTACCTTGGCTTTTTGTTTGTTTGTTTTCAGTTTTAGCTTTTCTATTTTTAGTAGAAATAGGGTCTCACTTTTTCTCAGGCTGGTCTTGAACTCCTGAGCTAAAGCAATCCCCTCAGCCTCAGCCTCCCAGGGTGCTAAGATTACAGGCCTACTCTGGCTTTTAAAATCCTTGTCTATTTCTTTCCAGTTCCTTAAGGTAAATGCAGGAACACTTAACCTGGATAGTATAGAAGGCAGCTCCATTAGTATACTCCTTTAATGTGACCAAGCAAATGCTGCTAAGAGGTTTGATGGGCTTTCCAAATGTTCTCTAAGTGTTTTGTTGTTGTTTTTTTATCAGTGAAATATCTCTGTCTGAATCACTACTTTTACAGAGGAGAAACAATCTAATATCTCTTGAAACATCATTTATTTCTTGTTTTATAAAGAAGACATAACTCATATGGGTATTTGCTTCAGGTAAGGAGGCTGCATCCTTACCTAGTGCACAAAACCCAAGTCTCCTTCCCAAAGAAGTCTCTTGTTCCACAAATTCTTCACTCATTTCAAACAGCTATGCCAACCCAATGTTCTTAGAACATTCCAAGTATATCCCCATCTCCAGGACTTTGCTCTTACCCTTCCCCCCTTCCTCCAGGGCCTTTCCTCTTCTCTCTGCTTTCTCCAGACTTGTTTCAGGGCCCCCATTCTCTAGAATCCAAATAAAGTCCTAATTTGTCAATAACGCTTTCTCAGAATCCTCAGGATTTTGAGACAGCCCCATCCAGTTCTTACTATGAATACCATTCATTGCTTTATGTTGATTTCTCCTTCTCTATTTTTCTGCTCACGGTGGACAATTTGCAAACATCTGTTGATTGGAATGATGCTAGCCATAAGTGATACAAAACACTAGGATTTCTAGTCATAACAGAAAAGCATGATTTCAGAAATCAGACTGTGCCAGATTCAAATCCTAGTGCATCTATTTACTAATGACGTGACCTTGGAAAGTCTCGGAACCTCTCTGAGCCTCAGTTTTCTCACATATAAAACAAGAACAATAGGGTTATTGGGAGCACCTAATGAAGTCATTCTTAGCAATGTAACAAGTGAGTAGTACATCATACACTCTGAATAGTGCTGTTTTTTACTACTATTAATAATGAAGTAAACAGTTGACAAGAGTTTGCTCATAGATTTCAAAGAACATTCGTTTAATAAAAGTCAGTACCCACTAACATGATGAAACTGTCAAAAAATTTCATATTGAAAACTTAATGACAAGTAAGTGGTTCCAGGGACTTTGCACTTGAATGAAATTCCATAGCTCTGAGACTTCATGACCCAATGCCAAAAGCCTGTGACATCAACTCAAAGTTACCAAGGATATGCTAATTTGAACAATCATTTCTTTGTTTCTAGAATTTGTAATGACACTCAAAGCTAACTCAGATCTCTTAGAATGTTGCAGCAGGAGTGACTCTGGGGACAGCCCTCGTTCTATATACAAGGAAGCTACATCCCTGAGTCACCTGGCAAGTAAGTAGCAGAGCTCAAATTTTGAACCCGATATCGTGATCTCCAGCCCAGAGCTCAGCATCACCATACCTCACTGCCTCCTTGGGGAAAAAGCGGGATCCGGGTGACTCAGGCCTCATTGACCAGGAACATTAGGATTTCATCTCTGCCAAGTGCGTTTACTCCCCAGGAGCTCCACTGAGTGCTGTCGTTATAGAGTACAGAAAGACGTGTATGAGTTGTTTAGTAGCTATTAAATGTAAAACAATTCAGTTGATAAAACCTTTGGCCTCCTGTAGTACCTGCTAGCTGCAATCAAATACTCCATTTTCTGAGACTGAGAACAGTTAATGCTCAAAGGTGCTAAAGGACAGCTCCAGTCTCCATCTTCTCTTAAGGATTCATGCTCAGCATTTGAATCCATCCTCCAGACTGAAACTCAAGTGATTTCACTACTTTAAAGGTAGCTCCAGAGAATACTAAAAAGTCACCAAACCTCCTGGGATTCCTATGCAGAGACACTTTTTTGTATGGAAACAAACAAGATGAAAAAGTCTGCACAGAAGCCTGCCATGTTCCTGACACATTGTGGGCTCAAACATATGGTCTCTTACTGCTATGGTTTCATCTAAGAGGAAAGCAAAGAAGAGAAATAAATGTTTGTTGAGTGCATGACTAATTACCAAAGGTATAATTCAGTAATCGCTCACAGCACCTGTCATTTCTGAGCAACTAAAATTTCACAAACAGAATCATCACCCACCTGGCCTCCAGGGCAGAACTTGGCTCCTATCTCAACACTCTGAGGCTTTCTCAGATGACAAACTGTAGGAGTTCCTGGCATATAGAACTTACAACAAAACTTGCCTGGTGGTGCATCTTCCCTGAATCAAATTTAACTGTCACGGCGCCATAAAGGCATTTGGCAGGAAGGATCTATCCCTGCAGAGTAGAAACATGACTTGATTGATGAGAAACCTCCATCAAATTTGAGGCCTAGACTAGATCCAAATGAAGTTATTCCCATAACTTTTATCCTGAGAATCCAGCAGGTTTGCTGCTGGCTCAAGGTGACCTCATCACAGCCTTGCCCTTCCCTCAGCCCCACACGTGTGACCTCTGAGTCTTTTGCTTATGATTCATGGCCTACAACCCTGCCAGGATAATGCTGACCACTACAGTGGCTAACGTTGCAGGAGTCAGAATCCATGAAGCCACCTCTTCTACAAACTGTGATGTGTGCAGTTCCTCCCAAGCTAACTCTCTTAGCAGTAGCATCCCATCCACAGATGCATGGAATCCCCGATGGACCCATCTGTTGAGCACTGACTCTATGACAGGGACTTATCTAAATATTTTATAGGCACTATCTGATTTTATTCTCCTGATAGCCAAATGATATAAATTTTATTACACTCATTTTATATATGAGGAAACAGAAGCTCAAAGATCAAGTGTTTGGCCTAAAGTCACACAACTAACAAGTGACAGAGCAAAACTAGTACCTAGATGTACAGACTCCAAATCTCAAGCTTGGCACCTCTGCACTTCACAGCTGCCTTTGTCACACTGTCTCTCGTTGCTGAGGTACAACCTGGCACACCCATAAACACCAGGCAGACAGGATTGGAGACAGCTGGATCTGGTTGGAGCCTAACCCCATTCACCCATCTGTTCATCTTTCAGCAGATGTTGATACCTACTGTGGGCCAGGCTACGACAGGTGCTGGGGTTTAGAACAAATAGCACAGATGTTCTACCCTTAGCATGAGGACTTTGAAGACAAATGACTTATTCTGGAGGCTGCTCAGTCTGTGTCCCATGTACACACATACATTCACTTTTACCAACAGAGATTATCTCTGCAGAGAGCTCTGGGTTGGATTAAGCTGACTCTTGGGGCCAGGGTCATGCAAAGTCCAGAGAGACAGCTGAATAGCACTGTTGTTGATCCCATACTAAGTATTCTCCCAGGAGAACTTCAAATAGCAGAGCATTTCAAAGCCTCTCCTCTCCACCTATCTGGAATTGCTCTTTGGCTGCTCCTTAGACTCACTAGTAGCAATATTTCTGGAGCCATCACAATTCAAGTGAAGTATAAAATTTCATGTTTCTTCAGTTTCTGGCTTAACTTGATATAGAAGGGCTGGAAGGCCCTGGACAAATTCTCAAACACCCTTGACATTCCTCATATATTTTTTTCTTCTCATGGGAGACCAATGGGATTAGACAATTGTGACTGACCTCTGTGCTAAAGTCACACCATCTCTGTGTGGACTCTTCCAGAAGACCACACTTTTTGCAACAGATGGAACACAAAGGAATGCAAGATTTCTGTAATAATTTCTCTGTGACCAGCAATATTCACTTTCACTTTACGTATTCTTGTTAAGGATAGAGAAAGGTTGCCCAATGGGACTGCCCACCCAACAGGGGAACACTCACTCCAATTTCTTCCCCAGGGAGGTAACAAAAAGAACTTGACGGTGCTCCCAGAACTTGGCCAGAACAAGTCTCAGGTAAATGACTTCTGTTTTTACCCACTAAGACCAAATAGGTCATCTCAGCTAGGTGATCCTAGACTGTTGGAACTTCCAGAACAACCCTGCCCTCGGTGATGAAAATCATGCAGGCTAGCTCGGCGCCTGTAGCTCAAGCAGCTAGAGCGCCAGCCACATACACCAGAGCTGGCGGGTTCAAATCCAGCCCGGGCCCACCAAACAACAGTGACAACTACAACCAAAAAATAGCTGGGTGTTGTGGCGGGCACCTGTAGTCCAAGCTACTTGGGAGGCTGAGACAAGAGAATCACTTAAGCCCAAGAGTTTGAAGTTGCTGTGAGCTGTGATGCCACAGCACTCTACCCAGGGCAACAGCTTGAGACTCTGTCTCAAAAAAAAAAAAGAAAGAAAAAGAAAATAATGCAGGTCATATGTGAATGTGGCTTGGCAATGCTTTCCATAAAGAGAAAAAGTAAACAACAAATATTCCTTTGATTAATCTCTAGCTTTTCAAGTTCTGGAATATCCATGTCATTCCTTAATAAAAAGAATCTAGGTTAGCCTAGCCCAGAGAAGGTACATTCTTAAATATTGGTAAAACTCCAAAGGGAAGCATCTTAGGAGGTAAACTCTTTTTGTTTTTTTTTGTTTGTTTGTTTTTATTAAATCATAGCTGTGCACATCGATATGATCATGGGGCATCATACACTAGTTTCATAAACCGTTTGACACATTTTCATCACACCGGTCTACATGGCCTTCCTGGCGTTTTTTTAGTTGTTGTGCGAAGACATTTACATTCTACGTTTACTAAGTTTCACATATATCCTTGCAAGATGCACTGCAGGTGTGATGCCACCAGTCCCCTTCCCTCTACCCACCTCCCCCATCCCTCTCCCCCTTCCCCACATTCTCAGGTCGCAACTGGGTTACAGCTTTCATGTGAAAGCCCTAAACTAGTTTCATAGTAGGGGTGAGTACATTGGGTACTTTTCTTCCATTCTTGAGATACTTTACTAAGAAGAATATTTTTCAGTTCCATCCATGTAAACATAAAAGAGGTAAAGTCTCCATCTTTCTCTAAGGCTGCATAATATTCCATGGTGTACATATAACACAATTTATTAATCCATTCGTGGATTGATGGGCACGTGGGCTTTTTTCATGACTTAGCAATTATGAATAGGGCTGCAATAAACATTCTGGTACAAATATCTTAGTTATGATGTGATTTTTGGTCTTCTGAGTATATGCCCAGTAAAGGAATTACCGGATTGAATGGCAGATCTATTTTTAGATCTCTAAGTGTTCTCCATATATCTTTCCAGAAGATATTTGCAGGTTATGTCTCTGACCAAGGTTTAATAACCAGAATCCACAGAGAACTCAAACGCATTAGCAAGAAAAGAACAAGGGATCCCATCGCAGGCTGGGCAAGGGATTTGAAGAGAAACTTCTCTGAAGAAGACAGGCGCACGGCCTTCAGACATATGAAAAAATGCTCGTCATCTCTAATCATCAGAGAAATGCAAATCAAAACGACTTTGAGATATCATCTAACTCCAGTGAGATGAGCCTGTATCACAAAATCCCAAGACCAGAGATGTTGGCGTGGATGCAGAGAAAAGGGAACACTTTTACACTGCTGGTGGGAAGTCTCTTTGTTTGATCATAATGCTTATAGTATCTTCTATTTCAAAAATAAATAATCAGGTCGGGCGGCACCTGTGGCTCAAAGGAGTAGGGCGCCGGCCCCATATGCCGGAGGTGATGAGTTCAAACTCAGCCCCGGCCAAAAAATACAAAATAATTAAATTAATTAATTAATCATTAATCAGGGCAGGTATGGTGGCTCACACCTATAATCCTAGCACTCTGGGACATCAAGGCAGAAGGATCCCTTGAGTTAAGGAGTCCAAGACCAGCCTATGCAAGAGCAAGACCCCATCACTAAGAAAAATCAACAAATTAGCCCAGCATTATAGCAGAAGCTTGTAGTGCCAGTTACTCAGGAGAATGAGGCAGGAGGATCACTTAAAACCAGGAGTTTGAGATTGCTATGAGCTATGATGCCATGGTACTCTAGCCTGAGCACAGAGTAAGACTCCATCTCAAAAAAAATAAATAAATAAATAAATAATTAATTTAAAAAAGATAAACATATGCCAATAAAAAATTAACATGATTCCATTTTTCCTCATTAATTAGCAAAAGAATGACAATACATGTACTTTGTATTATACGACAAGGACGTATAGAAGTAGAATCTTTCTGGAAAGCAATTGGGCAATAAGTACTCAAAGTCTTACGAAGCATTCCCTTCTCTGTGACTTATTTCCTCTGCTAGTGATGTACCCTAAGGAAGAAATTTAAAAATGCATAAAAAATGTATATAATGATGTTCATAGGAAAGCTACTTAAAATATCAAAAACTAGAAATTTAAATAAGAGATATAATTCTAGGCGGTGCCCATACATAGCTCAGTGGGTAGGGTGCCGGCCACATACACCAAGGATGGCGGGTTCGAACCTGGCACGGGCCAGCTAAAACAACGACAACTACAACAAAAAAATAGCCAGGTGTTCTGGTGGGCGCCTGTAGTCCCAGCTACTTGCGAGGCTAAGGCAAGAGAATCACTTAAGCCCAAAAGTTTGAGGTTGCTATAAGCTGTGACGCCATGGCACTCTACCCAGGTCGACAGCTTGAGATTCTGTTTCAAAAAAAAAGATGAGATATAATTCTAGTCTGTGTTATTTGAGAAAAAAAAAAAAAAGTACTGGTCATAACCCTTTAAACTGACAAGAAATCAATGGGCTGTGACCTCCAGTTTAAAAAGCACCATACCATGCTATATCTCCTCCAAAGATTACTAGAGGAAATGAGTCTTATTTGATTTGACTTACACTGGCAAAATAGTTATGCCAGATAATTGAGATGGTGGGTCTAAAGGCATAGAATGAAAAACAAAAACAAAAAAAAAAAAAAAAGCTTCTAGGGTAGTGGTTCTCAACCTTCCTAATGCCTCCTAATGCTGCAACCGTTTAATACAGTTCCTCATGTTGTGGTGACCCCCAACCATAAAATTATTTTCGTTGCTACTTCCTAACTGTAATTTTGCAGCTGTTATGAATCGTAATGTAAATATTTGATATGCAGGATGTATTTTCATTGTTATAAAGGGGTCATGACCCACAGGTTGAGAACCACTGTTCTAGGGGTTTTGGGGACTATAGGTGGTTCTGGCTGAAATGGAACAATGATTTCTCTGCAGTATGAAAGTACAAAGGAGTATTAGAAAGTCTACTGCTCAACTATAAAGAATTCGGAAAGTTAAAAGGAAGAGCTAGTAAAACATTCAAAAATAACTTGATAAAAATTATGTGTTTAGTAATGATAATTTGTCAAGTGCTCTGAAGCATAAACCAGAGAGAACAGAGTAAGACAGGTATGTATAGTAGTTTAGGAATAAAACTGTGTCAATCTCAATCAGCATAACAGCAATCAGAAAAGAATGAAAAATATTGATAGAGGCTCAGTGTCCGTAGCACAGTGGTTATGGCACTAACCACACACACTGAGGCTGGTGGGTTCGAACTTGGCCTGAGCCAGCTAAACAACGATAACTGAAACAAAAATATAGCCAGGTTGTGGTGGGCGCCTGTAGTCCCAGCTACTTGAGAGGCTGAGGCAAGAGAATCGCTTAAGCCCAAGAGTTTGATATTGCTGTGAGCTGTGATGCCACAGCACTCTACTGAGGGTGACATAGTGAGACTCTGTCTCAAAAAAAAAAAAAAAGAAAAAAAAATATTGGTAAGAGTTTGGTAATGACTGAGGTGTATGACTTAGATAAGAGGGAGAAATTAACAATCTTAATAAAGGATGAAATTAATCAGAAGATAGAGCTCCCTCCACTTCTATGGCTTCTTTCTCTCTCCTTTAAATACTAACCTGTCTTAGGAGAAAAAGCAGCACTACTCTTTTAGGTGGCTAACCCTGCTGCCACCTCTACTTTATCTACCACGGGAGAAGGTATCTCAAACTGAGTGGTCCCTGAGTAGGTACTTACAACCTACTTTCAATCCTTTCCCCCCTTTATACTACTACATTAGCTACATCCTTCAAGGCTCTTTGCACCAGTTCTCTCAAGTTTGAAGCTCCGTTTCTAGCCTTTATAATACTATAATAATAATTAGGGCTTTCCTCCTAAATCTGAATAGTGTCCTTTTCAAAGGTTCTACTTTCTCTTCATGTACCCCCTTGGCCCCGTGTTCTCTCTATACCTTCTCCTTTGAAGAATTAACACCCATCTACTCACACTGCTTCAATTGTGTCTTCTACACATATAATTCTGTAAGTTCTAGTTTATCATCTATTTCTCACATTACTCAAATTTAAGTTAAATGAAAATCAGTATAAATTTGTTACACAGCTTTGGAGCATATTTTTTTTCCAGCTACAGGCAGGAGAAAAGCAATAGCTGTCATTACAAAAAATAATTTTGTAAAGCATAAAAGGAAGTATCTAAAGACTACCTTACTTTTTGAAATACTTACCCTTGGATAAGGAAGGCCACTGGTAGTGTTGAAAGCTGGTAAAAGCTTGTAACCTAACTGCTTTGCCATTTGAAGAAGTTCATCATTGTACCACTGCATGTATTCACCTTTTTCTTTGAGCATGATTGCCAGGGAGTGTCCACCCAAAAGACCCCTAGGATCACAGAGATGAAACATTACCCACGTCGTACAGATACTTAAAAATCACCACCTAAAACATTGTGGGTATATTGTTATCAAAAAAATTAGCAAACATAAGGGAAGACTATAGAAAAACTTAATTCTAAGTATTGTCTATCCATTTCAATGCAAACCATTATAATTACATTGCCAAAATAATTTTTTAAAGCATATAATAACCTCAACCTCTATTATAAAGTGTTTGGCACTCTTTAAATACCTTAAATTTTCTTAAAGAACATACTACACATTACATTTATTTTTAAAAATTTGACAAATCAAATTTTAACAAATTTCAAATTTAAATTATCTCACCATGAAATCTTTAATTCACTTAGTATATTTAAAAAATAAAAAAACCCTTCAAGTTCTATTAAATGTAATAGATTAATAAACTCCATGAAAAGCTATTTAACTATTTTTTATATTTATCTGAAGAGTAGACTCACATTATCTGACAAAATGAAATGAGTTATAGTAACCAAAGTAATTATAAAATTTAGTAACATTGAAACTTGAATAAATCCTATAATTTCTTATCTTTAATTGTGCCAAGAGCAATTCAAACTGTTTGGTTGAGAGGTAATCCTATAAATTCAGTTTCTTATTGCTTCTTCAAAGAGGTCCTTGGCTAAGGTTAGCAAACTATGAGTTAGGGAAGTAACTCTGATATAGCCAATAAGTGTTCAACCAATAGTCCCTCTTTGATTTGAGTCTATAGCTATTTCCACAGCCTGCTGTTGTCTCTGACTGATATAATGCAGATATCCCCTAGCCTGGGTCTCATAACACCCCAACTTGTATTAAAATACAGCTTTGGCATCTTATATACTTACCCAAGAACTCTGATGTTTGTTTCAAAGACTGAGACTACTACGTCATTATCTAAATTAACATCTCTTAAAACTTTTCTCACAGCATCTTCAAATTCTTTAGTTTTATTTAACACCTAGGAGAAGAAAATTATGAAATGAAGTTTTTTTCTACCAAGTCAAGGATAAATATTCTCAGAATTGAGCTACTAAAAGCAAGTTAGTATAATTTAAGACTCTGAAGAGTGACAATACAAAATATTTTCCTTAAGTACATTACAAAAATGCAATAATGTCTAAAGCTGAAAAATTAAATGACTAAACATATAGTCTTATACAGCATCTTTACACATTTCTTTTTAAAAAACACTGAAATATCAGTAGGACTTTAAAACAATCATCATCACAGCTGCTACCAGATCCTTAATGACGTAGGAGCTATGTGAGGTGAGCTCCACTAGGATTTGGTTTCTAAGTCAAAAAAAAAAAAACAGAAACAAAAAAAACAACAAAAAAAACATCCTAGTCACCAAATGCCATTTTACAAGTTGCTTATTCTCAGAAGAAAGTATTTTCTTTGGGGCATGCTCAACTAATGCTAAACCATACACACCACCTTCATTTTTACCCCATGGAAGCCCCATCAACTACCTACAGAGGCAATATGATGTTATAGTCAAGAACATGCCCTGATTTGAATTCTCGTTCTTTCACTCACTACTTGTGTGATCCCAGCCAAGTTACTTCCGTTTCTGAGCCTGTTCTTTCATCTACAAAAAGAGAAAATACTTACTCTTATAGGTTGTTTTCTTAAATGAGATAATATATGTAAAATGCTTTTAATAAAGTTTCTGAGTTAAGTTCTTAAGATAATTAATTTTATTTCACCATGCAAATCTAGAATGCTGACTAAACTAAGAACTCGGCATGTTTGCAATAAGCTCCAAAAAAAGGTCACTGTCATTACATATGCTATTTTGGTTTTTCAGTCCAAAGTAAGGCTGCATGATGAGATACTACTTACAGCCTAGATGTGTTAAAAGTACTTTTTCTTCACTTAACTGTTACTCTTTTTGTTAATAATATTTTATATATGCCTTTTTACTTGATTTGATACTTTCACTAAAAATTCTAATTTAGTGAATAAAAATGAAACATTCCATAAGAGTATCTGCCCAAAATCAAAGTAGAATTCAGGTTAAGTCTTGAGTAAAATATAAAACCTGATTTTAAATTGACCGCTTGCCTATTTCAATCTCTAAGACCATGTAAATTATGCACCAAAAAAATGCAGCTGCACATAACCCTATCATTTAAGAACCCTATCTACTCTTCCCACCCTCCAGATACCTATACTTTTTAATATCACTTTCTTAATCTTACTGTTTTCCTGAGATCTACCTCCTGAGAATTTTCCCTCTTGAATTCTTCTAACTTGGAGTCAGACTTCCTTCTAAATATTTTAAGGTCTGACTTGCTTCTCTAACAGAAAAACAGCTTTATCCTCTTCTCTCCAAAATTAAAACCAATGAAGTAAGTAGTACCTTTTGTTTCAAAGAATAAAAGAAGGAAGAGGGTTCTCTTTGTCCATAATCAACTAGAAAATTCACTCTAACAGTTAGATTATTTAATGACTTTCTTAAGCTCCTAGCTGGTAAAAAATGATAATTTCAGGTATCATCCTTTCCCCCCTTATCTTTAATTTTTTTCAACATTTTAAAAAAGATTTCATGATAATGTTGAATTTAAAGATAAAGTTTTAGTGTTTGACTTCATTACAATCAACTGAAACTACTAATAGATGGCTGAAATTATGACCAATTTAAAGGTTAAACTATGACAACTGAAATTCTACTTAATATATTACATTTTGACCAATATAAAAACAGTAGGGTTGTGTGTAATGTTACAAGTAATACGTCCTAATATTTTTAAATTACTATGTCAGAAAATAAAATATAATCACAAAGTAAAGGCAAAAAAAATCAGAAATAGTAATGCTTAAATTGACAAATGTACAAGATAGCATTCCTTGTAAATATAGGGAAAACTTTCAAAATATTTTAATTTACTCTAATTCTTCTGTTTAAATTAAACAGAAAATATTACAAGGATGAAATTCAAAATCAATTTGTATTTTCAAAGCTATGAAGATATGTAAGTTACTTTGATTACTTCTACTTGGAAAGAGAAATTAAAATGTTATAAAGTATCATTTTTTAAATATTTCTAAGTCTTTTGTCAGTTTTTCTTCTTGATTCCTCTTGTAGATAGCATCAACAAAGAGGTCACTTATCTGACTCTAAACCAAAGATCAGTAAGAAATAATATTTTATACAGTAGAACCTCTGTAAGTTGACCACCAAAGGGACTGGTCAACATACAGAGATGGTCAACATAAGGAAATAGACTACTGTACTGATATATACATGTGGTGTATGTTCAGTCTGTGAAAATTAGGTCAAGTTAAGGAGGTGGTCAATGTAGGGAGGTGGGCAACTATGGAAGTTCTACTGTACTTAACAGGGACCAATAACTTTTCTAGGCCCTTCTGAAGTGAAAATAGGGGCCCAGACAAGATAAATGATTTGCCACGGTCAACATCACATGATCACTTCTGGTTATTTCCTGCTACAAGGAGCCAGAACTCAGTTTACACTATGGCCTCATAACTCAGAAGTACGGACTGCTGAATAATATTAGGCAACTTATTAGGAATCTAGACTCTTGGGCCCTGCACCAGATCTACTGGATCAGAATGCATTTTAGCAAGATTCCTAGGCAACCTGCAGTACAATGAAGTTTACAAAGCACTGCATTGTTATACAGTGATTCAAAAAGTTAGCATACATCAGAATCACCTGGAAACTTGTTTAAAAACTGGGCCTCACTCCCAGTTTTTGATTTAGTATTTTTGGGATAAGACCTAAGATTTTGTACTTCTAACAAGTTCCCAAGAAATGGTCAAACTGCTGAACCAAGGACCTTATTTTGAGAATCATGCCATAGTGTGTACTTGGTATAAACTGAAGGACATAGCCTTTCTAATAATTAATGTATACCCAATTAGAGAGGCCAAAAGACTTGTAAATGTGGAACATTATGCAGCATGGAACAACTATACCTCCTTAACTGCTGATATTTTTAAAAACACATATGATATCTAAGGTCCATGATCATGAAAATCAACTAAGGACTTATAAAGAAATGACGGGGAATCTGCCATATAAAAAGATAAAGCCAAGACGACCAAATGAAAAACAAATTAAGTGCACCTATAATCCTTTTAACATATAGTTTCTGCTCCTCATTTATTCCCCAATACCGAAATATAAGCAATATGCATAAGCCAGCTATAAATACAAATATCTTTTATTTATTTTTATAGAGATTGAGTTTCATTATGTTGCTCAGGCTAGTCTCAAACTCATGACTTCAAATAATCCTCCTGCCTCACCCTCCCAAAGTGTTGGGATTACAGGTATGAACCACCATGTCCAGCTACGGTTGGTTACAAATAAATAACACCACTTACATGGTAATCTATGCCTCGCAGGATGTTCTGTGTACCTTTTTCTCTTTCTGTATCATATGCAGAAAACCTAGGGCCATGAAACTAAAAACAGGCATGCAATATTCTCCCTTTCTCATAGTTACACAGTTTGCACATTCCATTAATCTCTGAAAAATGAAGTCATGACTTTCAAAACCTAGCTAAAAAAGGCTAAACAAACATGGTTTTTTCAACCATGGCTGCATTTCAGAACCAAAGAAAAGCTTTCAAAAAATAAATAATAATGCTCAGCCCTACTCCAGAACAATTAAGTTAGAATAACTTGGGAAGGTTTTTGTTTTTTTTTTTTTTTTTTTAATTTCAAAGGTGATCCTCCTAAGCTGCTATTAAGAGAATATTTGTCCTAAAAAATTTTTTTTAATGATACAGTAAAAGAAGAAGGTAGAAACAACATTAAGAATAAAAGTCTGGCTCGGCGCCCATAGTACAGCACTTACAGCGCCAGCCACATACACCAAGGTGGCAGGTTCGAACCCGGCCCAGGCCACCAATAACAATGACAACTGTGACAAAAAATAGGCGTTGTGGCAGGCCCCTATAGTCCCAGCTACTTGGGAGGCTGAGGCAAGAGAACTGCTCAAGCCCAAGAGTTTGAGGTTACTGTGAACTGTGACACCATGGCACTCTACTGAGGGCAACATACTAAGACTCTGTCTCAAAAGAATAAAAGTCTGGGGCAGCACCAGTGACTCAATGAGTAGTGTGGCAGGTTTGAACCTGGCCCCAGCCAAACTGTAGCAACAAAAAAAAAATAGCCAGGTGTTGTGGTGGGCGCTTGTAGTCTCAGCTACTCGGGAGGCTGAGGCAAGAGAATTGCCTAAGCCCAAGAACTGGATGTTGCTGTGAACTGTGATGCCACAGCACTCTACCGAATGTGACAAAATAAGACTCTGGCTCTTGAAATAAAAAGAAAAAGAATAAAAGTCTGAAATTAAAAAAAGAAGAAAAGCCTGGTTCCAAAAAATTTCCATCACCTAAGGATTTTTGTTCTCCACCCAAAGAATGTTTTTTTTTTTTTTTTTTTTTTTTTTTTGAGACAGAGTCTCAAGCTGTCACCCTGGGTAGAGTGCTGTGGCATCATAGCTCATAGCAACCTCCAATTCTTGGGTTCTAGCAATCTTCTTGCCTCTGTTTTTCTATTAATAGTAGAGATGGGGGTCTTCCTTTTGCTCAGGCTGGTCTCAAACTCGTGAACTCAAGCTATCCATCTGTGTCAGCCTCCCAGAGTGCTAGGAATATAGGTATGAGCCACCATGCCTGGCCCCACCAGAATTTTGAATTTTTTTTTTTTTTGAGACAGAGCCTCAAGGTGTCACCCTGGGTAGAGTGCTGTGGCATCACAGCTCACAGCAACCTCTAACTCCTAGACTCAAGTGATTCTCTTGCCTCCACCTCCCAAGTACCTGGGACTGCAGGTGCCCACCACAACACCTGGCTATTTTTTGGTTACAGCCATCATTGTTGTTTGGCGGGCCCAGGTTGGATTCAACTCAATGTGGCTGGTGCCTTAACCACTTGAGCCATAGGAGCTGAGCCTGAGAATTTTGATTTTTTAAAATAGTAATCAAAACTTGGGATGTTAACTCAAAAGTTGAGAATTACATTTCAAGGAAAATCCTCAAACAAGTCTACTTTTATACCATAACGATCTAAGAGTAAAAAACTAGAAAGATACTATTTTAGAAATCATGACCTCTGGAACTCAGTCTTTCCCCTCTGCCATCACAAATAGTCCTGGACCAGAATTAATTAGAATGACTGCATCACATGAGATTGAAAAGGAGAACTAAAAAATCATGGTTGTTTAGCTTTTTTTAGCTGGGTCAGAAGTAAATCACTTCATACTAAAAATCTATACTGGGAAAAATGAATTTTTGAGAGCACTGCACATAAAGATTCTTCTAATTTAGCAATTTCACTATCATCGTGGCATGTCATTATGGAACAACAATATCAATGGTATTTTCTAAAATTACTTCTAATAGCTTCAACCTCCTTATCCAAAGTGGAAAAAAACGCGTCCCGATTAAGGTGCCAGCAATTAAATTGATATTCCCATAAATTATTTAGTTATCTCTATTATTCTACCTAATTCTACTTGACATTCACTTGACATCATCAACTCAACAGTATGAAAGATTTATTTAGAAGCAAAGGCTGAACGTCTTAAAGGGCTTTTATTTCATACTTACTGTGTTATAATTATACTCATAATATGAGTGTGCATATTATAAAAACTTTAAAAAAAAGTAAATCCAAGAATCAAACTTACCACAAGAGTGTCCAAAGAATCAATTAGTGTTAGGGAAAATCTAAGAAACAAGTATAAGAAGACATAAAACGTTAGAATTCTAAGTATCTTACCCATGAACATACCAGCAGACTTATCTATACTCTACTGAATGGTAGTTTCTATGAACTAGCACTTCCATGTATCTACAGTACAATGTAAATGAAACACTGAAAGAAACTGAAAAGTCTGACCATTACATTTATGTTCAATTTAGCTATACATCTTTTAAGATACAGAGAAACATTCATTCTACTTTTTAAAACAAAAATACTATGGCATTCATACCTTATAACATGTTAATGATTTCATATTCATTTAAAAATTACTTAAACGTTATATACATTTTAAAAGTTGTATCCAGTTTAAAAAACAGCTAACTTTTCTCTGATTTAAGTGACAAATTGCTTAATTTTTTGTAAAAGATTACAGAAGGGTATGAAGGAGCTTAATGCAATACTTTTAAGTCTTAAAAACTTAGCCAATCCCTATAAATACTATTGCATTAATGCATAAACTGCCTCTAAGAAGTCTAAGACTTGGAACTCTGAGGTGCCATGTCATGCCTCGTGTTAATACTCACTTTCCCAAGGCATCATCAACATCACCCCGACTTGGCTCCTGGCCTCTAACTCGGCCTCTACAGGTTAAAGGCATGAGTTCATCAGCTGGGTAAGCATGTTCCTGCAAGGAAAACCTTAATAAATCACTAAGGAAAAGAAGAGAAAGCACATATCACTTAGAGAATATGACCTGCTCATAGTTGGTAAAAAAAAAAAAAAAAAAAAAAAAAAGAAGTAAAGGTTAGTCAAAAGTTGTACTAAATTTACAGCCTGTGGAATCTTTTTCAAAAAATAAATTTTAATTAAAAATGTAATACATGCTTTTAAAAAGTCAAATATAACAAATTTCTTTTTACAAAACTGATAATCTGCTTGTGCTTCCTTAATCTGACTCCCCAGAGGTAATCACTGTTAACACTGGCATTTGCCCTTCCAGATTTATCCATATACCTTCAAAAACATGCACATATATATCATTTTAAAATTATATTTACAAACAGAGCTCATGCCATATGCACATATTACTCTAAAACTTAGTTAACTTAAATCATGGGGATTTTTCATGTTATAATGTTACAATATATTTTATTCTTTCTAATAAGTACAAAGTGATAATTTAATACTAGCTATTATTTATTGAGAACGTATATTCTAAATACTATATATTAGCTAATTTAATTATCACAATGAACCTTTGAAGTAGATTCAGTTATCTTCATTTTGCAGATGAGAAAACTGAAGCCTCAGATAAATTAATTAAGCCACAATCATGTATCTAGTAAATGGCAGATCAGAAAAAAGACAGGTACTTAGGACCTATATCCACAATAGTACCTGCTCTTCATAGTATTCCAAAGTATAGATATGCTAAAACTTATTCTTCTGCTAATGAACATGTAGGCTGATTTCAACTTTTCACTACAAAAACATTCAAAACAGCAATGCTGCAATAAGCACCCATGTACATACATATGCTAGTATTCCTACAGATTCTATATCTAAAAACATACCCACTAGGTCAATGGTATAATTCTTGATAAACCCTACCCAACTAAGCATACAAATTTACATTATTAATTATGCTCTCACTAATGTAAGAGATGATAAATGGGGTATATTTTTCCAATTTCCTGGCAAAATAATTCCAAGAGTTTCACTTTTAATTTAATAAGAGTAAATATCTTTTTGTATTAACTATTGCTATTTTTTTTTGAAATGTCTGTTTATATCTTTTGTCTTTTTTTCTTTTTTCTCAAAAGAGAATCCTTATACATTATGTCTGTGGTACACAGTAGATACTGTTCTCCTGTCTTTTGTCTGGCTTATAACTTTGTTTATGGTGCTTTCCACCGTAAGCTTTAAAAATGGAGTTAAATCTATCAGTCTCTTCCTTTTCAGTTTCTGGGAGAATGTTCTAAAAGGATAACATGAGCCTCTGTAGTACTCTTATAATTTTTTTATGTTTAGATGTTTACCTGCAATCTATTTTTGTTTACAGTATAAAATAGAAATGTAACTATTTGCTTTCTCAAAATAGTTTTCTAAATACCACTTTTTAAACAATCCATCCTTTCCCCAATGGCTTGGAATATTAGCTTTATTAGTTCACAATTGTCTACAAACACGTTTCTGTAGTTTTCATTTTGTTCTATAGACTTATTTGCCTATTCCTACTCTAAAACCATTATTTTAATTATCCTATCTTTGCAATATGTTTCTCAAACTTACTCTTCTGGATTAAAATTTCCTTAAGTCCTATTGAAATTTTAATTGGAAAAACCTAATTTGGGAAAAATTGCTATCTTTACCAATTGAGTCTTTCTGTTAAAAAATGTGGAATATCACTATATTAATTCAGAGCTTCTTATATGAATTCACATTTTTCCTACAGTTCTCACATTATTTTTCAGTATTTATTAATAGGTACTTTACAGTCTGAATTACTAGGAGTTTCTTTAAACAATGACTATTATAGACCATTTCATTCTAGATAAAGTACATGGAGGAATCTTCCTTCCTTTTTTTTTTTTTTTTGTAGAGATAGAATCTCACTTTATCACCGTTGGTAGAGTGCTGTGGCATCACACAGCTCACAGCAACCTCCAACTCCTGGGCTTAGGAGATTCTCTTGCCTCAGCCTCCCAGTAGCTGGGACTACAGGCACCTGCTACAATGCCCAGCTATTTTTTTGTCGCAGTTTGGCGGGGGCCTGGCTTGAACCCGCCACCCTGGGTATATGGGGCCCGCACCCCACCCACTGAGCCACAGGCGCCACCCGGAATCTCCCTTCTTACTACTCACTGTAAACACAATAAAATGCTGAACAAAATTTTAAAAATAATTTGAGTTTGAAAGTAAGAAACAAAATTTTCAAGTACCAAAAAGTACTTTTTGGTAGTATAGAAAGAAGGGAAAGCTTCACTGACTATAACATGGGTATTAAAGACTGTCTTTGGTGGGTGTTATGTTAAAGCTCAAAGAATAGGGAAGTTGATACCAGTGGCCCTGCACACATGGCCATAAGCCAGAACTGTATTCTTTTAAGTTGGGTGGTTGCTTCTGTGAAACTGGACTGGAACATTCCACCTACTAGCTGGGAATCTTAACAGAAAAGAAGAGAAACAAGAAAGACCTGATGAATTTTATAATTCCTTCACCAAGGGAAAATCTCAGAAAGATTACTTTAAAATTAACAAAATATCATTGTGTTAACTCCATGTTTCAACTTTAGAAAGCCAAGAATAATAATATCAGTATACACATACTTTTTCCCATTCAATTTAGAATTTTTGTCAATTATGTTATAGGCAGTCTTACTTTATATGGCCTTGCTAGGCACAAGTTTCAGTTATTATTATAGCTTAGTCAAATGAACATCCAGAACAAAGCACAAATTTTAGCTAGCATGGTATATTAACTTCAATTACACAAAATACAAACTTTGATGATAGCTCTTTAGTCCACAAATTACTATGTAAACTTATGATCAGTGATCTATCACATTACTTCTTTCAAAGTCAGTGAATGACCACTTTGTAAGTTCATGCACAGACAGCAAGCAAATGTGTGGTTGTGCTGTCTCCTTGTCACCCAGTGATAATCGTACATGACAGTTTACAAAAATGTATGATCAAAAGAGAAGTAGCCAATACAGATAAAAGTTAGGATGGGAGGGAGGGAGGAAGAGACAGAGGAAGAGAGGAAGGAAGAGAGGAAAAGAAGGGAGGGAGGAAGAGAAGGGCAAAAGGAAGGGAAGAACGGAGGGGAAAAGGAGGAGAAAAGAAAAAAAGTAACTCTGGAAGAAAAATCCTAATTAACCATAAATGGGGGGTTATAGAAGAAATAGCTGGCCATGGGAATATTAACACTGCCTACATTTAAGAGACTCTAGAAATGTAGCCAGAGAAACTTAGTGAAGGCCAAATTACTAACGTAAATTTAAAAAGTTGTAGTGACACAAAATATGAAGATATCATAGAGGAAATGATACCTAATTATAGCATATTAAATATCAGTTTTGCTATTTTTTCCATTTATATATTTATAGCTATTGGAAAGAAAATTTTTAGTGTTTTAACAAAGATTTTTCAAGGTTTATAACATTTACATTCTGGTCTGGAACCGTAACTCCCACAGTTACGGTTAGAAGTCTTATTTAAGTGGAGTTGACACAGCATTTTTCTAAGTCTTCTCCATTCTTTGGTTTTTACTTTAATTCATCTCTTGACTACCTGGTGTCCTTAGGTAATTTAATGTTGTTTGTCATAAAAGAGTACTGGGGGTATTGTTTTTCTCTAATATTCCTGGGTTAGGCTGTCTCCTACTTGACTTGAATAACAATTAAATGGTTATGAAATGCCTGAGATATACATACTCTCTTCCCCCCAGAAATTTGGAGAGACAGTTCTATACCCTTCTTGAATTTGTTAAGTATTGCTATGGCAAAGTTTCTAAGACTACTAGGTTTATCTTTTGTGCATTATATATAATTTCTATTACCTGAATGCCCAAGTGACTCAGTTCTTGAATTTCAGCAAAAATATCACTGATTCCACGTCCAACTCTATCCTACTACCTCTCAATCAATTTAATTATTTAGATTCTAAACACAAAGCACATTAGCAGCAGAAAAACAGACTCTGAGACCAGAAATACGAAACACATGGTCAACAGAAAAGACATTAAAAAAAAAAAGAAACAACCAAAAATCTAAACCAAAAAATCTAAACCAAAAATATAAAAAGCACTTCAGACTGCAACCCTTCAGGTATTTAGAAAACCTGAATGCTCTATAACAATTCATTCCCTGAGTAGAGGAATCTAGGCAACAAATGTTGTGATATAATTAGAATCTGCATACCACCACTAAATTCTGAATTCAATACTTTGTAATTTTAATATTACATACAATTTTTCAGTATAAATTCCTATTTTTACATGTCTTTTCACATGTAACATTCCCATGTACTTTTTCATGTGTAAATTCCAAGAGATAAGGCACATTATTTCTTGCTTTATAATTTCATATTTAACACACATCAACAATACTTAGAAGAAAAAAAATTTTAAGTTACTTATGTATTTTAAAAGATAATCTGCAAAAGATCATTCAAATGTTAATTAGCTTATAAAGAGTTCTTCCCTATTTTAAACTACTGCTTAGAAAACTTCATACCACTATCTTTAAGCTTTATGCAAAACACACACAAACACTAAAATTAAATATAAATTCAAACCCCTAATTAAATATGAAATTCAAATCCTGAACTCACTTAGATAATAAAAATATTAATAGTACTTACAAACTAGAATAATCAAACAAGGGAGTTTTGAACCAGGGATAAAAATACTTTGCCCCTTTGTTTCAAAATTAAGGAAAAACTATAGCCTTCTCTTTGGGCTAACCACAAGTAAACTACAGATGGCATGCACAAATCCAGAGCAATGCATACATGGCAAATAAACAGTCCTATTAGGCTTCAAACATCCTGGTTATCTGATATGCAGTGATACCTGCTCTTTACAACATATTGCCAGAACGAGAGAGAAATAATTCATATTGGTGTCACTCAGAGCCATGAAAAACACCTAATAATCATCACTCGGAAATAAAACTCAGATGATAAAAGATAGAGTCTTATATAAATTAAGTAGAACATGTGCCTAGATAAAAGAGAAGTGTAAAAATAAAATAAATTAAAACAAAACAGACTATCTTTATCAGACTCAAAATAACTAGGGCTTTGAGTTGAACTAGGGCTCTGCTCTAAAACACTCAAGTCAAAGCAGCATCCAAAAAACCCCAACATTTTAGTAAAACCAATTCCAAAACTAGGTAAAGGGAGAAGATTTTTATTCTACTACTACTAATAATTAAAAAAACATTAATTGTAAACATCTAACATTTTTAATTTTCAATAAGTTATATGCATTTTTAAATGTTTTATTTCAGATCCTTACTGTTAAGCACCCTGCTCCTTGAGACAGATATACTTTCCTAAAATAAAAACGAAATATTTGATAAGCCATCTATCCTATATTAATAGTATATACTAATTACTTACTGATTAAACCTGCACCATTTGTCAGTTATTGTGTCATGCTCCGCACCAAATTTTCCTACTCTCTTTTTTTCATCATTAGTACAAATGTTGAAAACTTATCATTTAAACTTAACCATTTTTCAGGTGTTTAGGGACTCCACTTGTCTACACTATTAAATGTTTATTGTCTTTTTAGGAGCCATATCTTATGAAATGTTCCTCAACACTGAGGAGAAATAAGTACCAGAAATGGAGTCTTCATATAAGATTTTAAATTAATCACTACAAAGCAGTGTTAACGCATTTTAAGTTTGCACTCAAAGTCAGATGAGAACAAAAGTTTCCAAATTTTCCAATATATCTTAATCAATTTGATTTTGGTTAAAAATAACTCTAGCTCATGAAATAACGTTAGAAATGATAATAATAAACAATGTTGTAATGAAATAGTCTTGCTAACAGACTTTTTTTTAATGATCACAGTAACACAGATAAAGCACTTCACAAAATTCAACACTCTTTCATGATAAAAATTCTTAGCAAAATAGGAACAGAAGGAACTTGATAAAGAGCATCACACTCTATAGCAAAAGACTAAAACTGCCTTCTACCTAAAATTAGAAACAAGGCAAGGATCTAAGCACTTCTTTTTCAACATAGTATTACAAGTCCTAACCACTGCAAAACATGAAATAAATGACATACAGATTTGAAAGGAAGAAGTAACAGTCTCTTTGTAGATGACAATGATTGACCATACAGAAAAATTCTAAGAAATCTACAAAGAAGCCTACGAGAAATAATGAGTTTAACACGGTTGTAGGATAAAAAGTTATTGTGTTTCTATATAACACCAATGAATAATTGTAAAATCAAATGTGAAAACAGGCCAGGCACAGTGGCTCATCCCTATAATCCTAGCACTCTGGGAGGCCCAGGTAGGTGGACTGCCTGAGCTCAGGAATTCCAGACGAACCAGAGCAAGAGAGAGACCCTGTCTCTACTAAAATTAGAAGAATTAGCCAAGTGTTGCCGCAGATGCCTGAAGTCCCAGCTACTCAGGAGGCTGAGGCAAGAGGATCATTTGAGCCCAAGAGTTTGAGGTTGCAGTAAGCTCAGACACCATAGCACTCTATCCAGGGCAACAGAGTAAGACTCTGTCTCAAAAAAAGAAAGTGAAGAACAATTTATAATAGCATCAAAAATATAAAATGTTTAAAAATAAATTTAACAAAAGCTGTGCAAAGACCTCTACGTGGAAAACTATAAAACACTGCCCAGATGTTAAATAAGGCCTAAATAAATGAACAGAGACCCATACCTATGGACTGGAAGACTCAATATTGTTAAAAAGTCAGTTCTCCCAAAACTAATCTATAGATTAAACATTAATTTCAAACAATTTTGTGGAAATTGACAATGTGATTCTAAAATTTACATGGAAATGTAACGGATCTAGAATAACCAAAACAAATTTGAAAAAGAACACCAAAGCTGAAAGAATGACACTGTTTAAGTTCTAGACTTACTATATAGCTACACTAATCAAGACAATGTGATATCAGTATAAAGATGTACATGGTTAGATTAACAGAATAAGATATAGTCTAGGAATAGACTTATGTATATATAATCAACTGTTTTTTTTTTAAAATCAGATATCAAAATAGTTCAATGGATAAAGGATAGTCTTTTCAACAAATCATGCTGAAAGAATTGAATATCCACATGAAAAAATACCCACATAAAAATCCACCTTTGCCCCATCCCATATACAAAAATTAACTCAAAATGAGTTATAGAAACAAACATGACAAAATTTTAAAACATTTATAAGAAAACAAGAAAAACCTCTGACTTTGGGCTAGGTAAATACTTTTTAGCTAGGATATGGAAGGCATGAGTTATAAAAGAAAAATAATAAATTGAATTTGATCACAATTTTAAAATATTTGTGTTTCAAGTCACTGCTAAGAAAATTAAAAGGCAAAACAGACTGGGAGAAACACATGTAAAACATATTTGTAAAAGGACTAATATTCATAATATATAACTTTCATAACTCAGTAATAAGAGGAAAATGATCTGATTTTAAAATGGATAAAAGATTTGAATAGATGCTTCTAAAAGATATACAAATATCAAATAAAAATACTGGATGTTTTGACATCATTAGCCATCAGAAAAAATCAAGTTAAAATCACAATGGAATATCATTATACAGTTTTAGAATGGCTAAATTGGTAAGTATTTCCACCAAATGTTTAAGATGTAGAATAATTGAAATTCATTGCTGGTGGGGACTGCAAAATAATGTAGCCATTTTAGAAAAGTTTGCTTGTTTCTTAAGTTTGCACTCAAAGTCAGATGAGAACAAAAGTTTCCAAATTTTCCTATATCTTAATCAATTTGATTTTGGTTAAAAATAACTCTAGCTCATGAAATAACATTAGAAATAATAATAAACAATTGCATCTAGTAATCCCATTCCTAGTTGGGAAATATATGAAAAGTGCTGACATAAAAACTTGCACTAACATATGCATAGCAGCTTTATTAATACAGTGATAGCCAAAGACCAGAAACAAGTCAAACATTCATCAACTGGTAAGTGGATAAAGAAATTGTGTTCTGGGCACCGGCCACATACACCCAGCCTGGTGGGTTTGAACCCGGCCCAGGCCAGCTAAACAACAATGACAACTACAACAACAACAACCAGAAAAAAGCCGGGCATTGGTGCGGTGCCTATAGTCCCAGCTACTAGGGAGGTTGAGGCCAGAGAACCACTTGAACCTCAGAGCTGGAAGTTGTTATGAGCTATGACGCTACGGCACTCTACTGAGGGTGACAAAATAAATCTCTATCACAATTAAAAAAAAAAAAAAAAGCAGCCAGGCGTTGTGGCAGGTGTAGTCCCAGCTACTAGGGAGGCTGAGGCAAGAAAATCACTTGAGCCCAAGAGTTTGAGGTTGCTGTGAGCCGTGACACTAGAGCACTCTACTAAGGGCGACAAAGTAGGACTCTGTCTCCAAAAAATAAAAAATAAAAATAGAGACCAAGGAACAATGACTGATACATGACAGTTTCACAATGGTTTGTACAAAAAGAAGTAAATATAAATTCATATAATATAAATTAATTCCTGCCACCCCTATCATTAGTGCCACTCCTAATGTACTTTGTTTACAAAACTACTCTTTTTGATGAGTGAACTATTAAAAAAGAAACATTGGGTACAGAGTTTCAGATAGGGAACAGGAAAAGTCTGGAGATAGATGCTGACCAATGTTAATGTACTTAAAGCCACAAAATGGTACATTTTTAAATGGTTTAAATGGCAATTTTTATACATGGTATTATGTATATTTTACCACAATAAAAATTTTTTTTAAAATCATTTGGGGAAGAAAAGAAGCATTGTTTAAAAAAAAAAAAGGGCACATAAATCTAGAAAACCACAGGAAGTTACATTTTAAAATGGTTCCTTTGTTTTGAATGAGAAAAACTAACGTACTGTTTCTTTCACAAAATCAAGCCTAAAAGTGGTTATTCAGTACAATTCTACTAGTTAAAGAAAACTGTGCATACCAACTCTTTTCAAGATTTTGTAATGTTTAGCGGTCTACCAAAGTAGAGCTTAGTTTGACTGAGTTGTCTAAGGTAAACAGGAAAAACACTGGGAGACAAATATAACAGAGTTCAGATCCCAAAAGGCTCTACGTTTGGGTGGCCCAAATACATGTCATTTTGTCATCTAACCTACAAACTGAACTCAACACAAATAATCAGAACATGCTAATAGAAGCCCTAGAGTAACTATGGACTAGGGTTCAAATAAGGTCACACAAGAACTCCCAAAATAAACATCAAATTTCATGTTATGTTGGGAAAAGAGAAAGCCAACTGCTCAATTCAGTGTGGGTAAACTGCAACCTGACTAGGGACAAAGATCTATCAAACACAGTCATTATAATGTTAATAGTTATGCCAACAAGTGATAAACTCAAAAAATCTCTGAATATAAGTCCAGGGATGCGCAGAGATGTAGTAAACTACCTAAAGCTCACAGGATATTTTTACTAAGAAATAGCATTAATAGAACCTTTTATTTCATTAGTATAAAGAAAAGATAAGCTCAAAGGGTACATGCCAAGAACAGGAAAGCATGTACACACTTTAATCCTAAATCAGAGGTGCCCAACCTTTATCTTTTGCCGTGCATTAGAAAAATAAGAATTGTTTAGAGTCACATAGTAAATATATGAACACTAAGGAAAGGTGATCAGCAAAAAAAAAAAGTCCACGCATACTTTTTGTGATATCCAACACCAAAAAAAAAAAAAGGCCTCACAAAATCAGCATGCAGCCTGTAGGCCACAGGATGGACACCCCTGGTCTAAATGAATCTTATCTCAGACAGAATAATGACAATAGTAATTATAAGCAGCAGTGAGTAGCAGCAGCGAGTAGCAGCAGCAAACTCTTATACAAATTCCTATTTGACAGATACTAGCTCTAAGCACTTCAATTATATTAATTTGTTTAATCCTTGTAACAGCAGTGTGAGGCATGCAAACCCTCATCTCCATCCTCAGAGGTGAAGAAAGGCTCAGGAAGACGAGGTAACTTTCCCATGGTAACCCAGGTGGTAAGGAGCAAAGCCACCTCAGGGCTCACTCTTAATTATATCATATTGCCTGTTTTGGAAAACACTATTGTTTTCCTGGGACCCAAGAAAGTTAAAGGAATTATTCCAATTGCAGACCAGAGTGTAGAATAATATTAGAAAGAACTAGTGAGAAATGAGGGAAAGCTTTCAACATTTATTCATTTTTTAAAAGCCCACCATGTACCAGGCATTTTACATTTTAGCACAGTGGGCAACTACAACAAAGTAAACAGATTTATAGACTCCATGGTTCAACATAAACTTGTATTTTTAATGAAGTTTATTAAAGTATTTCTTCAAGTTTCAAAGGCAAAGATATATCACAATAATCAAATATAAAAAAATCATTATTTGATTTTACCTTCACAAGAATTTGATTCAGTTCTCTTTCAGATGTTCTTTTAAAAAAACATTTAATATGCATTTACGTATGAAGCACAATGCTAGACATAAGACATATAAAAGATAAATTTATTAAAAGTTAAAAATAAATTGACCCATTACCAAAAATCGATAGTCTATGATAAGTCTTTGCAATTATTCCCATTTACAGAGAAAGACACCACTCAGAGGGGTTAAATGACCTGTTTAAGTACCAAGCTAGTAATAGCTGAGACAGGATTTAAACTCAAACCCATTTAACTCCAAAACTTATACATTTTTATGTGACAGCAAGCTAACTGTGTTTCTGAGTATAGGAAACAGAAAAAAAAATTCAACTCACTTCAAATAACAGATACAGGGCACCTCGATTCTCTTTAATATTTTAGAATTGTACCATGTTAAGTTGAGAACTTCAACAGGGAAACTGTAAATTCTAGAGTAAAATCTTAGGTTAATGACCTCGTATAGATTGAGCATAGAATAAGTACACTACAAGAGTTTACTCATTTTAAATACATTTTGCAGTGGACTACAGATGGGTATCTCACTGGAAATAAAGAAGAGTATGTGACTTCTAGAGTTCCCAGTCTTTGGACTCCCTCTTAGATGTTGTAAGTAGTTAGCTATAGCAGAAAACTACCACTTATTGTACATACTCGAGTATAAGCCGACCCGAGTATAAGCCGACCTCCTTAATTTTACCCTAAAAACTGGGAAAACTTAGTGACTCGAGTATAAGCCGAGGTGGAAAATGCAGCAGCCAATTTCAAAAATAAAAATATATACCCAAAACAATTACAATAATTGAGGAATCA
>CAUYPK010104030.1:0-21196 GCA_963574355.1 Loris lydekkerianus | reverse complement strand
CTATGAAGCTAAACTATAGCTTTCACATGAAGGCTATAACCCAACTATACCACAAGACTATGGGGAAAGGACCAAGGAAGAGGAAGGGAGGGGGGAGGTTTGGGTGGAGGGAGGGTGATGGGTCGGGCCACATCTATGGTGCATATTTTTATCTGTAATGAAAAAAAAAAAAAGAAAAAAAAAAAAGAAAAGAAAAAGATTACAAGAGTAAAAATCTCTGTTTGCTGTCAAATTACAATAACTCAAAAATCTACTTTTTATTCCTATTTGCTTTAAGCTTACTTGAGGTGTGATTGCTGTACTAAAAACTATAGAAGGTATATACAATTTAGTAAGCACGAATTTATGTGTACACTCATGTTACCTTCATCACAAAGTAATAAATACATACATCACCTCAAAAAAAAAAAAAAAAAAAAATGGTTCCTCGGGGAACCTGAGTTGAGAGCTCGGGTCTCCTTAGCATCCTTCCTTCTCACTGTGTTATTTTCCAATTGCCCACACTGCAGCTTCTATTTTGCTTTTCTGCCCACACAACAGAGATCTTGTTCTGAGATATGAGTATTACTCAGTGACTGTTTTCTAACTTTAAGAATAAGTTTTAAAGGAAAAAGTATCTTCGGACTCGCAGAGGGAGCTTTTATATTTCTACTTAGTATGTTGTATGGCGTGTGCTTCGCTTTCTTTAGATGTGATCTTCTGTAAATGAAATACCGGTCATTATCCTCATATTGTACAGGCAGCAGCTCAGATTTGAAAGGACACCAAAAACTGAGATAAAAATTAGGCTCTTTAGGGTGGTGCCTGTGGCTCAAAGGAATAGGCCCCATATACCGGTGGTGGTGGGTTAAAACCCAGCCCCAGCCAAAAACTGAAAAAAAAAAAAAAAAAAAAAATAGGCTCTTCAATCAGTAGAGTTTACCCTCACTCATAAATTTTGTAAGCTCTTGGTAGAAGATGCCTTCGTTACATGTGTATGGCGGTGGCCCTCAAATTTTGAGGTTCATATTCTTGAACATTATTGAGGACCCTAAAGAGCTTTTATTACGGGGCTATATCTTTATGTATTTACTATGTTTGAAATTAAAACTGGGACAAATTGAAAGCTCGGGAAAATCCAAATGCATGTTACTTTAGCCCTCAGAGCCACTGCAGCACCACACGTCCTGGGAGCCTCTAGAAAACTCGTTGGGCTTGTGGAAGAACCAGAGCAATAAAGCCAACAGTGACTCGATATTATTATGAAAATAGTTTTGACCTCAAAAACTCCTCAAATGGAAATGCAGTGACCTTCAAGAATTCCCATGCCTGATGTTGAGAATTGTTAAGGAGAGAGTTATTTTGTGTCAAGGAAATATTTTTTCAGCTACTGCTGGGTTGGCTTGAATTGACCAAAAGATCTCCGTGGAGGGAAAAGGAAGGAAAGAAGCATCTACTGGAACATTCTTGGGGCTGTTCCATTCCCACTCCCACGCCATCCCAATTCTAGCTAATCACTACCTCACTGTTTCCACTGGCGCTGGTCAGGATCAGACCCTCTCCCACCTGCCCAGCTGCAGTACTTCCCGGCTGATTGCCAAACCTCCTGCCTTACCTCCAGTCTTTTCTTCACACTGAGGCCAGAGCCATCTTCCAAAAACCCCAGCTAGACCATGAGTGACCCTGACCATTCCCACTACCCTTCAGATGAGGGTGCCCCTTCAATGGCATTTTCCTTCTTTCTACCGCCCCCACTCTCTACCCCAAATCATTTTTAGTTTGCTGAATCTTTGTGCTCTTTCTCACATTTGAGCCTTTAAATGTGTTATTCCCATTGTCTGGCACTTCCCAGCCATTCCAGGCCAAGACCCGATGGTCCCTCAGGTCATTCCTCTAGGAAGATTTTTTTACCACCCCACTGCCAACCTGCCCTTATTCGTCCCCTTGATACCTGGCATGCTCCCTTTTATAGCAGGTGTTATGCCACAGGGTAATTGTTTTCCTTAATTATGTCCCCTTACCTGAAAGCACCCTGAGGTGAGGGAACTTGTCTGGGAAGTGTGCATCCTCTGCCCTTACTATGCAGAGAATAGACACAGGGCCCACTGTTGTTGAATGATGAGTAAATGAATCCATCAACTCTTTAAGTTCTTCTTTTATGCTTCCTAACAAATGCTTTCTGTGCATTATTTCATTCCTTTCTCTTAACTAAAGCAGATACCATTTCCCCCAATTTAGTAATCAAGGACTGTGAGCTCTTTATTTCCATCCCATAAATATCCTAGCAGCTAGAAAACAGAATATGGGACCTGAATCCATTTCCTACCATCACAGGCTAGAAAAGAAAAGGGATCACCAAAATGGGACAACTATAGAAATGAATAAAGTTTAAAAAGCTGAAGGTAAATTTTCCAAGGGAGAAGGCAGGCCAAGATTCATTCTGAATAAAACAGCTGGATCCTCTTTCAACTTCTAAGTAATGTTATTGAAATATTCCCAACCAGAACTCAGAGGAAAGCCACTGAAAATACGTAAGGGAAGCTGATCTGTTTTATCCTGAAAATACTTTCCCAGTTGGCAGTCTTGAAAAATGTCTCTGCTCCCATTGCTTTACAGCCTTAATAAAGAAAAAAAAAAAAAAAAAAAAGGTATCTGTTTTTTAAATATATTCTGAGAGATCCAGGAATGTGAAGGTTGCAATGACTTACTTCACACTTGATGGAAAATCCTCATGAGTCTTTCTCTCTTCTGACAGTTTCTTGTTTCACGGATTAAATCCCTATAAGTTGTTTTCTTCCAGTTCAGCCTGTTGGTTTCATGTTCAGAAAGAACTCAGTGAAATTCTGAAACAGAAAAGAAATTAAAAGTGTCGTTTTAAAGAGGTATGTTCATAGAGAAATTACAGATGTGCAAACACAGAAGACAATTTAAATAAGTTCCTGTAATTCCACTGCACTGCTGTTGGTATTGTGATATACACTCATCCCATGCGTTTCCCCTCCCCTCCTCATGTGTGAATGTATACATTTTTTAAATTTACCAATATAGTATCATTTAGAACTAATTCTTGCGAAATAAGCGTATTTAATTTAATTGCAAATATTTTTCCATGTCAATATTCATCTGCCTCTGCTTCTCAAACTTTAATGCATGTGTGAATCAGTGGAGAACTTGTGGGAAATGCAAGATCTCCTACCCTCCTATAAATCTATTGCATCAGAAACTGCATTTCAACAAGATCCAATTGTAAAGGGGACCACACATCCACAGACCACATTTTAGTGGCAAAGGTTGACATCTTTTCTGAAGACTCCACAGTGTTCCCAGAGTTGAGTAGTTAAATTTATATAATGGAGCCCTATATTGTCAAATATTAGAGGTAGGTCCAATTTCCCTGTAAGGATGAGGCACACCCTTCTAAATATTAGCACATATCTATCATTATTCCAACCCTGTAAGAAGTTTGCTGGATCACAGATATTGTAAGGGACATATTTATTTTTAAAAAGTCCAAAGGAATAATTATCTCACTTCATCGCACGTAAGACTGTAAACTGTAGCCATGCCACTTCTTGTCATATATCTGCATTTTCTTCTATCTGCAGTGAACCAAGAAAGAACTTTCTCTGATACTCTGGGTAATTCTGATCCCTGTGTTGTTGTTGTCCACCCTTTAACACAGTTTTAATCTTACTTCCTCCAGAAAATCTTTCCTAACAATACGTCTTTATAGTGAGCTCACTTGCTTAATATTTTCACCGTTATTTTCTGAGCCAATGATCTCAAAGTACACTTATCTACTTTTTCTTGATGCTATTTAAATACATCATTTTATAACCTCTCATCTCCTTGACTGGGCTATGAGTGACTGAGGGAGTGGATGGATCTTCAGTGCGCTTCACCCAAGTCCTCCGCAACCCCTCTCACTTCTGGAATGGTTGGGTGCAGTGGAAAAAGCACTGGATTGGAAATGAAAAGGCCTGTGTTTGGGGCCCAGCTCTGTCATTTACTACCTGTAGAATCAAAAAGCAAGTCATATAACCTCCTGGAGCCCTAGTTTTGTCATTTGTAAATGAGAATAATATCAGCACTGTTTCCTTGATAAATCACTTAACAAGGCTGTTGTGCAAATCAAATTATCATCCATGATATCATTTCCCCAAATCTAAGTAATTCATTAAAAATAGTCTCATGTTAGAGCTTGCCTCCAAATTCTAATGTATGCAAATCATCTCTCTCACACACACACACACACACACACACAGAGAAAAGAATATATTTCTGTCTCAAGAACCTTCACCCAGTAGCAGTATCTAGCAGGAGTTGAGCAATATTTTTTAGTTTTTGTTGCATTTATTTACTTTCATTAAAAAATTATTATTTATTTTATAATTGACAAATAAAAATGTATATATTTATGGTGACCAACATGATGTTTTGATATATGTGTACTTTATGGAATGGCTACATCAATGAATTTATTTATTTTCTATTCATGGCAAGCAATATTAATTTTCTAGTTATCGGAGTAATATGAAGTTCACTTTTTAAATAAATTTGTTTAAGTGAAAAAAAGGCAGGTCAATTTTAAAGTAAAAAGCTTGGCAAATAGTGGAGCATAAATTATGAAAATATGGTAAAATATCATGCTAATGTTATAAAAATCACTGAGATTTGAGAAATATCTAACTATAGGAAGCCACTCAATAACCTTAAAGCAAAATGCAGATGTCAGTTGTTATTTTAGCTATTATGTAAACTACCAGAAGACTGTTGCTGTTGGTGGTTCTCCAACAGAACCCTAGATATAATAGATTATGAATAAAGATTACCCAAGTGTCTTTTAAAATAGACCAAAAAATCTGGATGTGGTGGCTCACACCAATAATCCCAGTGTTTTGGGAGGCCAAAGAGGGAAGATTGCTTGAGCCCAGGTGTTTGAGGCTGCAGTGAGCTGTGATTTCACCACTACATGCTAGCCCATGTCTAAAAAGAAAAAAAAGAACCCAAAGTCAAGTGTTCTGTTTTTTAAAAAATGACTATCCATTATTTCATCTTGCAGAAATAGCCAAAGCATATTGAGAAGCTAGTTTGTTTCTGATAAAGAAGTTAGATAATGTAATGAGGGGGTTTATCAAAGTAACTAGAATGATTCAGCATGTACCAGTTCCAATTGGGAAAAAGTGGTAAATAGATTACTTGGCAATGAGATATTTATGTTCATTATCAAAAACAACAAATATTTGAGGGACTCCAATTGCATAGAAAATGAACATAAAATACTTTTCTGGGGAAGATTTAACTAAAACCTGCATTCACAGGAAAAACAAGAGATTACTATTCTCTGAATCAGCATCATTACTGCAATTGTATTAGATAACTCAAAGCAAGTTCAATAGAACTTTCCACTTAACTCTAGAGAAATCTCCCAAAAAGGGGGGCAGGTAGGGCGGTGCCTGTGGCTCAAAGGAGTAGGGCACCAGCCCCATATACCAGAAGTGGGGGGTTCAAACCCAGCTCTGGCCAAAAATTGAAAAAAAAAAAAAAAAGGGACAGGTCTTACTATTTCTACCTTGATATGAAGAAATGTAAATCAGTCAGGGAGAGATCCTAAGTGTTTAGTCTAAAATTATATGGTTATTTATAGCCAGAATGAAAAACAAGAGACTCTGACTCTATGCATCTAGTAACTCTGCCATTGATTTCTATCCTGGGTAAGCTTCTGCTTATCTGGGAGTGTTGGATGACTTAACTCCAGTGTTTTGGACTTGAATTGTACAAAAGTAGGATTAAATTAGATGGATTAAGTTAAATAGTGTACTAAAGGTAAGTGGGATTAAGATGAGGCCAGATGTAATCTGTTTGAAGATAAGAGAGAAATGAGACTACACTTTGAAGGATGCTGCCCAAGCACTTTATACAAGTAGACCAAGCCGGGGACAGCGTGTTTTCATGAGACCTGAAGAAGTCTTCTTGGATTCCTCTTTCTTTATAATCAAAATCAAAGCAAGAGAATGTGGTGGTTTAAATTTCAGGCTCAGGAGTTGACCTGACTTAGTTTGAAATCCTGCTTCTACATGATCTAACCTCTCTGATCTCGAGTTCAACTATAAACAGGGGGGAATTATAATACTTGCTTCAAATGATGGTAATAAAGATTTAAGTGGTAAAACTAAGAATGTGTTAAGAACAGTGTCTGCCTGTGGTATAGAAAATACTAAAAAGATGAAAATGATTTCTGAAAGGGAAATTATGAGCTAATGTTTTGACATTTCAGGGTCCTCTCGGGCTTACAGTTCTGCCTCTGGATTAGAAGTTATTTTGCTTACTTCACATGATGGCTGTGTCCTTTAGATTCCGTGTCTCATTAATAAAGTGTCATCATGCAATGAAAACACAATTCTAAGCACATTTTCCATCATCTGTGAAATCCTCCCCCTTACAGGAGACCCTACCCCTTTAACTACCATTTCCAGCTCTGTTGTCCTCATGTCACCTTAGCTAAAATGGAACTCAGTGTCATCTCCACAAAACTAGACCCCTCTGACGTCCCATTTTTACCGTTCTCCCACAAGGGATCAGCCCAGCTTTTTGACTCCTCCCTACACCTACTGTGGGGTTTTCCTCTTGTGATGCTTGTCTTGGTTTGGGGTTTTCTAGAAGCAGACTCAGAGTGAAATATTTTACTTGGGAAGTCCAGAAAACACCAGTAGGAGAGTGAGCAAGTAAGCAAGGAAGAGAAAGCAGGTAAACAAAGGGAGGTTATAAAACCACCCACCCCCGAGAGTGTATTCCGTAGGAGGAGAATGGGAAAGGGCATAAAACACCCATGTAGTAGGCCAAGGGATGCCCCCCGAAGATCTCTTCATGCTGATCCACAGAACCTGAGAAATAGGTTACCTTATATGCTATAAGAGAGTTTAGAGGTATTGGATTAAACTAAGGATCTTGAGATGGGGAGATTATTTTGGATTACCCAAGCAGGCCCAAATTAATCTCAAGGGTGCAGCCAAGGAATATGAGCAGCATCTAGATGCCAGAAAGGCAAGGAAATAGATTCTCTCCCTGGAGTCTCTGAAGGCAAGGCAGCGCTACCAATATCCTGATTTTAGCCCAGTATGGTCTATTTCAAACATAACACCTCCAGAACTATTTAACAGTACATTTGTATTTCTTTTAGACATCCAAGTGTTTGGTAATTTTTTATAACTACAATAGGAAATTAGCATACCTCAGAGTTTCTTCTAAAAGGGAAAGAGACCTGGAGTGTCTGGGTATGGACCTCTATCAGTCATTGACCGAAGGCTGGTGGGCAGGGAATATTAATTCCTTAGCCCTCAGCTAAAGGAGGTAGATTCTCACAGTTAGACGGCAGCCAGAGGACACTGATCCCAAGACTCTCGGGAAATGGTCTGGGCACCAGCGGAGTCTGCCGCGATGTGTCCTTCATCTGCCTCATCCTCTACAATCTGTGTTCACAATCTTCTCACATGCAGATCATCCCTTCCAAACTATCCACCAGCACCCAACATGTTAATCTTCCCAGAAGAGGTAGGGTCTTAAGCGGTTGTTACCTTTCTCAAAAATCTTTAATAGTTCCATAAGGAAAGATCCTGACAAAGGAAGACTTGAGTCTCAAATAATTAAAATGAGGGCTGAATCCCCTGATACTTTAATCTTTGTCCTTGAATTTTTAAGTTTGTGTGTTCTGCAGCAGCAGCAGAAGAAGCAGCAGCAGCAGCAGCAGCAGAGGATGTACTTGGATATCTATTTGTGTACAAAGTTCCAGGCTTGGCACATGAACCTTTGGAGGCTTGAAATGCAGATCCCTTAGGTCTGCATTCCTTAGAATAGCAGTCACACCATGAGGAAGTGAGAAAATTGATTTGGAGATGGAGAAGGTTAATTAAAGGAAACAAAATTTAAGACATGTGGTTGTCAATTGACACTAGAGAAACCAAGCCTGAGAAATTCTGAGTTCTGCACATTTACAGGATGTCACAGGTATATTTAAATAAACCCAGAAGTTAAGGAGATCTAATCACTGCAATAACTTCAGCCCACCAAAGCAAGAGGGTTCAACCTTCCTACTCTGCCATCCCTAATGGGAAATGCTTGGAGTTTCAGAGATTTGTGTGGGAGACTTCAAGCTCAAATGACTCTAAAATTCGTCCACCATCCTCACATTTTTCCGCAGTATGCTTATTTTGTTCTTGCTATTGGTGTGAACAATAAAAGTGGAGAGAAATGAAGAAGAGAGTCGATACATTTCTAATATATCGAAAAACAAAGTAAACATGCTTTAAAATTAGAACAGAGATTTGTTGATACTGAAGGCTTTTGTGTTTGTTTCAGAGTAAGGCTGGGGTTGGGGAAGACAGAGCCTAACAAAGGAAGGAAACTAACATTTACGTGCGCTGCAGAAAGTGTTTAGTTCATATCAACCTTCTGAAGGAGGCAGTAATGTCTCCAGTTGGCAAATTATGAGAAGGTTCAAAGAGGTTCTGTCATTTGACTGATGTCATGAAACAAAGAAGCCCATCACTTGGGATTTGAGTCCAGACCCTATTTTATCCATCTCTCATCTAAGACATAACGTGCATTTATATAGTGCTTTTCAAAGCATTTTTCTTATGCTCTCTTTAAACTTCATTTGTGAGGCAGATATCATTTGCACCCTTTATAGGTACAATTACAAAGGCTCGTACCTGTTTTGCCTCAAAAAGACCCAGCCAGTCAGCAGTGAAACAAGCCTGGGTCATTGAGCTCAGGTCTAGGGACTTCGCCAGTTCATCTTTGTGTTCAGACCAGAAGGGGCTGAGTCACCAATGGCCTGAAACCAGTCAGTACAGGCAGTTCATTTCAGAGAATCATTCTGATCAGAAAATAATTAACTAAGATTTGTTTTTGTCTCAATTATTAAATTAACGGAAGCTCCTTGAAGAAGATTTGGAGAATGTAGAAAAGGAGAAAATAAAAATCACCTGCAATATCAGCACTCATAAATAATCACAGGTATTAATTCAACACATTTGCTTGTATGCATATTCTATTTTTAGAAAAGTAGGAGCATGCTTCATGTAGTTTAATATTCTCATCTTTCTAATTAACATTAAACTGATAAGAACAGATACTACACTTGATCTTAGCCAAAAGGCTGAGAAGAGATTCTAAGTAACTTTAGATGAAGAATATTTTCCCAGGTCATTAAGTGATCTTGAGAAACTGCCCCATACACCATAATATTATATAAAAGTAACCTCAATGTAATGAAACTTTATTCACTTGCTGTTGACCAGCTTCCTGGTTGTAAGCTGTTACACATGATGTTGCAATTCTGGTATCTGACACTTACATTTCCAGCAGCAGGGGATGACAGTGCTGATTTCTCCATTCTGAGTGTTGTCATTTTAAAACATTGCAAGATCGATAGGTGAAAACAAACTCTTCTTTGATTTGCAGTTTGCATATCAATCACAACCAAGCTGAGCTTGTTTCCCCGTGTTTACTTTACCAGGTGTTCTGGTTTCCGTGCAGTCCCAGGTTTGTTTCTCTGCTCCCACAGTCCTCAAAGACCCAGAAGCAGGCATCAAATGTTACAATAATTCCCACAACTCCCAACTCAAGCCACTGACAGAACCAAACTGTACGTCCCTCTGGGCAGGGACCAGGTCTTATCCATTTTTCTAGTCCTCATTCCTGGCTCTGAGCTGGACACTTGACAGGTTCTCACTGTATTTGTTGAACACATTCCAACAGACCATATGTTCTGATTTTGGCTTTCTCACCTGCTGTGTGACTTTCAACAAGTTAGGTCACGTCTCTGTGTCTCCATGCCTTCCTCAACTATGAATGAATGAAAGTATGATGTACCAAAGTCTGTGAGCAAAGTGACAGAGCCACAACACACCTTCCCTACAAAAGGTCTCTACGGGTGGATAAATGTCTCCGAAGCAGGATTCCTTTCTTTTTCCAACACAGAGAATGGAGAATTCCATGTGTATTAGAGATTTGAGTTTGTAGTCCCTTCCATATTTCATGCTAATGGACTATGGCTGAAAAACATTTTGTTTTGTTTCTCTTTCTATCCTCAGAGTCCAATACAGTGCATGGCACATAGGAACTCTTACAACGAATGAACAAATGAATGAATGAATAAAGTCATTAATGATGAAGGGATGAATAAATGAAATATTAGAGCTGAAGGAGGCCTTACAGAAATCATGTTAGCGGTCATCTTCTTGTTTACCATTTTTATTTTTGTAAAAACAGCTAGGCTATTTGAGTATCCCTTATCCAAAATGCTTGGGACCAGAAATGTTTCAGATTTCAGATTTGTTTTAGATTTTGAATATTTGCATATACATGATGAGATATCTTTGGCATGGGACCCAAGTCTAAACATGAAATTCATTTATGTTTCATATTTACCTTATACACATAGACCGAAGATAACTTTATGCAAATTTTAAATAATTTGGGGCATGAAGCAAAGTTTTGACTGTTTTGACTGTGACTTGTCACCTGAGGTCAGGTGTGGAATTTTCCACTTTTGCATCATGTTGGCACTCAGAAAGTTTATTTTGGAGCATTTTGGATTTTAGCTTTTCAGATTGGGGATACTTAAACCTATATTAGCATCTTTACCTTATAAATACTTGCTAGAATAAACAAATTCTTAAAATAAAATAAATTGTAATAAATAGCCAGGGAAATTTAATTTAAAAATTTTTCTATATTAAAATATTTATATTTTTGCTTTGTTACTGGCCATGATATTAACATATGTTAATATATATTATATTAGAAGGGTAAAGTTTCACTTTTAGAGGGAGCACACCATATGTAAAGGAATGATTACATTAGAAATATTTTTTTAGGCTCAGTGCTTGTAGCTCAATGGTTAGGGCACTGGTCACATACACCGGGGCTGGCGGGTTCAAACCCAGCCTGGGTCTGCTAAACAACAATGACAACTACAACAACAAAAAAAATAGCCAGGTGTTGTGGCAGGCGCCTGTAGTCCCAGCTACTTGAGAGGCTGAGGCAAGAGAATCGCTTAAGCCCAAGAGTTTAAGGCTGCTGTGAGCAGTGATGCCATGGCACTCTACCAAGGGGGGCGACATAGTGAAACTCTGTCTCAAAAGAAAGAAAGAAAAAAGAAAGAAATTATTTTTACCCTCCCTGATGAAAATACTTCAAATTGTATATAAAACCATCACATTGTACCCCATGATTGCATTAATGTACACAGCTATGATTTAATAAAAAATTATTTTTAAATGAATTTTGCAACCATATTAAAAATTGTGAAGATATTATTTTAGTTTCCAAAACTAATTTAAATGAGTACTTATTAAACCAATGAAAAGTGGAAAGTATGAAAGTCTTCTTTGAGGATGTTTTTCATAAATAGATGAATATGCTTATTTTAATCTGCTAAACATGTGCTCCCAAAAAGTATATTTAGCATGTTATAAAAAATAATGAACATACTTACTTTAACTTGCTGAATGTGTATTAAATGTTTCACTACTTGGTACAATAACACAATATTTCTAAAATGACGGTTAAAATGATAATTTTAGCTAAGCTAGTGTAAGAAAGCTAAAATGTTACTTGTTAAGTAATTGCAGAAGTTGTTATTACAATTTCAAAAGATATTGCTGCAGCCACTTATCTGAGGGACCTCGTTTATTGAAGAGATCTTAAAAGTATTGAAAGAAATGTTGTTTTTTTAATTTCTTAGAGTTGCTATTGAGAATCATAACTGCTAAATGCCTCAAATAGTATCATTTATGCTCTTCAGCAATTAATAATTTTTCTCAATACTCAGTTACTGAGAGAATACCTAGAAGAAAAATAGGTAGACACAGCAAATGACCTATCAGGATCTATCCATAACACATTCCAAGCCAATGCATTATCCAATTATCTTATATTAACTCAGTTATTTGAAAAGAAAATCTCAATTGTAAAATGATGCCATTAAGTTTAAGTTGAAATTATATATTTGAAATTAAATTACAGATATTTTCAAAGAAAGCCAGAACTTTATAATTTCATATTTTAAAGCATGAAATAGCTTTACTACACATTAGTTTTCCTTAAAACTACTCTATTTTTAGTATTAAATTCCTACTTCGTGAATGAGACATGACTTTTTACTGGATGCAGTATTTTCTTTTATCTTTCTGAAAATGTCAAAAATAGTTTTTATTTAATATAATTTAAAACATGCCAAAGATATAAAAGAATAACAGAACAAGCACCGGTAAACTCAAAATGCAACTTAAGAAATAAAACATCATCAAGGAGACAGGATCAAGGTGATAGAGACTAGTCAGGGAGCATGTGCCTCCTAGCTCACACTCACCTATCAAATAGATCACCCAAGAGAGAATGCTGGGAGTCAACAGGGAAGCAACAGGAAGCACCAAAAAATAGGTAAGAAGAGGTTTCAGGGCAATTTGCTCAACCTAGAACTGGGTAAGAGCTCGGAGAAGCTGCTGGAGAAGTAAGGAAGATGCCTCCAGGGCTTCACACTCCAAGACAAGACTTTGATCTGGGCTAGAGAAGAACATCCCAATCCATGCAGGTCTTGGGCCTAATGTAGGGAGCTGCCCAGAGACGTCGCCCAGAGATGTTGCTCCATAAAGGGAGCCCATGTGGAATCCCACAGCCATCAAGCTTAGTGCAGCTTAAACTGGGTGACATTCCATGAGCCCAGATACCAGCAAACTATGGGCAGGTCTGCAGCTGCCTCATAGCCCTGAGGAGGGCTAGAGGTATCCAGGTGCTCCCATGCACCCCAGAAAGGTCTCCACTGTGTGATGCAGGCTGCTGTTGCAACTGAGACATGAGTGGACAACATTTTCCACGGAGTTTTGCTCACTCTGCATGCCAGGTGGGGCCCCAGCCTCTCCAATCCCAGGCCTAAAGTGCCATTTTCAAAATGTTTATTTCCCCCAAACTTAAGTCTCCAGAGGCCTTTCCTTTAGGGTCATTCACTGTCTGCAGACAGGCCCCCCACCCTCCTGCCCTTGGGGGAGGGAGAGCAGGGCAATCTCCCTAACGCAGGCCCTGTGAAGCCTCTTGCTCAATCCCCCCACATTGACTCTGTACTCAGTGCCTGCCCTGGGCTGTATTTGGCATCCTTGAGTCCAAAGCCTCCCAGGTAGAATTCCTTGGATACTCAGCCTCCTGTTGCCAGAGGGTAGTCTCACCCGCCTGAAGGGAGTGGCAAACAAGGATTTGTAAGTTTTTTTTAACCTCCGTAACCAATATTGTCATGGTTATCCTTTTATAGTATGTATTTGTGCATACCTGAATTCTTTATGAGAAATTTCTAAAAGCAGTATTTTAAAAATACATGTCATTTAACATGTTTCTCGGTGTGTGTGTTTCTAACCTTGATACATACTCCGCATACCCAGTTAATTGCAGTTCTTGATTTTTTCACCTCCTTTCAGAAAGTGTTTAGCTTATTAGTTTCCCTGTAGCTTTCTCTTTACCAGAGAATCAAAGAAATTATAAATTTCTTTGAAGAGAAATAAGAGAATACAAGAAATTATAAATCCTTAATAGAATAAATATTAGAAAACATGTTTTATTTCCAGAACCACCCCCTCAATAACGAATCACTTCTTTAAAAAAATAAATAAATAAAATAAATAAAAAAATGTTAAAACAGAAGGAAAATTCTCCATTTATGGGGAGAACAGATACTTATGTAAGTGTGACCTGTAAAAATATTGACAGACCTTTCTTCATACAAAATACTTCTTGTTGTATTTAAATTGAGTGGCAAGTGATCGAGCCAATTGCTAAGATAATATTCTATAGAAATACCTAAAACCTGTCGGTGGAGATTTCATTTTTCTGTGCAAATAAGTTTTCCTAATGGTTTAAAACATGTTTATATAGAATGAATGATTCAATAATGCAGGAATTTTTCTTTTTTTAGAGAATCCCGGCTAACCATGTTTTAATGAGTGACTCTGCTATAGCTCAACCAATTTATTTTGCCTTAATGGTGAGGATTTAAAATTCTAATTTGTAAGGTATTTAACATACATTCAACTTGACCATTTTTTCCTCCCCTCAACCTACCTAATTTTCTAAATGTGTATCTTACATGAGGAAAACAACCAAAAATTTAACTTAATTCTAGTTAAGGCAAAAAGGAAAGGAAGAAGACAAGGGGGAATGAAAGAAGACAGGAAGGAAGAGTACCTTGTAAATCACCTTTCTAAAAATCAAATTCCTCTTTTCCCTAACATCTTCTCTACGTGACAAGCATCTTTAAAACAAAACTGCCCTTTTTGCAGGGACATAAAAGATGACTTTCGTGCTTATCATTCTTGCCAATGTCCTGTTCTTATTTTTGTCCTCTAAATGTACTTGGCTGAGGAAAACACTGTGTTATTAAATCTCTTAATATTGCAGATATAAAAGGGGCAAGAGTTGAGGTATATAAAGGCAATGCTTTCACCTATGGTCATCTATTGATTTCTTGTCTTTGACTTTATACAGGGCCATCAACAACTACACAAGAAATAATTGTACTTCATAGCAAAATTGAAATTAAAAGTCAATGAGTTAGTAAGCATTCATGGTGCACCTACTATTGGCCAGATCTATTCATACGTAGGAAGTCAGACAGTTAAGTCCCTGAACTCATCCTAGAAAAAGTGCTACATACCTCATTGTTGAATATCACTTTGATCCCCTTGGAAGTCCTCCCGTTGGCCATCCGGTAACCATAGTGATATTCAGCAATGAGGTATGTAGCACTTTTTCTAGGACAAGTTCATGAACTTAATTGTCCAACCTCATAGATAGACTGATGGATAAATGCCTGTTGGTTATATAGAGAAACTAACACTTTCATGGATGTTACTTTATTTTATTCTCAAAATGTCCTATGAGTTAATGGTGTCCCTACTTTATAGACAGAAACACAAAGTGTTAGAGGTTATGTGGTTCTGAGGTCAAATGGCTAACAAATATATATTTCTCAGACCTAATAATTGGTGGATTGAGCTCGAAAACAAAAGGATTTGCTAATTATAAACCTTTGGTCATTAATCAACCATCATTCATCCAACAAAGTTTTACTGAGCACGTTCTATGTACTGGGCATTTTGCTAGGTGCTAGGAAGACTGCAAAAGAATATAAAGTCCTTGTCCTCCTAGAGTTCACATTCCAGTGGAGGAAAGGAACAAGAAGCACAGCAAATGAGATAGTGGCACGTAGTGACAAGTACCAGGAAGAAAGATAAAGCAGGTTGGATGGATGGATGGATACAGAGTGATTCTTAGGATGAGAAGACATTTATCTAAAGTCACAATATCTATAAGGCATCTTTTTCTTGCAATTAAAAAAGAAAACATGTATGTGTTTTATGTTTTACTGCTGGCATATTTTATCTACAGTGAAGCTAAAACATGGAATTAAAGGAATAAAAAAGAAGAGCTTTAATAAGGTGGCTTCATTTTTGTCTTGGAGTATTACAGTCTATCTTCAAACATCTAAATTACAGTCCAATTTTTTTGAGTATGACTCAGAAGAAAATCTAGTGAAGTCATTATTAGTGTCTATAAAATACAAATGGGAGGGGGGGAACATTGAAATCTGTCTTTGAAAGTCTGTTTCCAGCATTCAGGTGGCTTTGCGAGATAGTTCATGGCTTTTAAAGATGACTTATTTCAGGTAAATGTGGTTTCCTACTAAGGCTTAAAAGAATTTTTAAATTATACTTTTAATGATGAGTACATAATTACCATTCATCTATGACATACATATGGCTTTCAGTAGCCACTACTTTTAGAAATGGGTTAATGCAGTGGATTCCTTTGTCATTCTTTACACCTTTCTGTGGACAGGAGGTAACAATACTGTACTTACCCCTCAAAGGGCCTCATATTTGACTCTTTCATTCATCTTTCTAATTCTAGTATTTGCCTGTAAACAAATCTTCCCTTAAAGTATAAAGCAGACTTTGAAGTGGTCTGAGCAGAGGGGACAGGTGGAGACTTTTCTGAAACCAGCACTGAAACCCAGAGGCTTCCTGGGCAATATCAGCATCTCAAGGGGAGAAACCTCTGTCCTCACCCTTGTTGTTCTTGACTTGAAATCCAGTACTTGGTCTATATACGGGTGTTTCTCAATGAGTGGATAACTACCGCTATGGCACTTGAAAAGATTTGGGGTGGCATGACAAATGTTTCTAATGATGTGCTTATTCTAACATATACTACAAAAAGTCTATAACTGGTATATCGAACCTGTTATTTCTCAAAAATTATTGCCTAGAATCAACAAAGAAGTATTTAAATAAAATAAAAATGAGTCCACTTAAAGAAAAGTACTAGGTTAGCAGTACCATAGGTGGAACACAGACGTGGCAAAACCATATACTACATCAGAGACTGAGGTTGAAATGAACGCAACACTCACTGTGGTCTTTGCTTAGCTTGAGCCATGATTCTCCCCAAAGACTGGTTCCTGTGGTCTTTCTCTTAGATTTCTAATAACCTCTTCTGTTTACATATCTTTGTTCCCCAAGGGAAGATGTGGCAGCCTGGGCCTTGCCCTGTGACAGCCCTACTAGTGTGAGTCTCAGGGAGTTGACACACAAACACAACAAGCATTATTCTGTCCTGCAGCCTCTGGCTTTTGAACTTCCTTTTTGAACGGGGTGGATAAAAGACCTTTCTAAAGTTTCCCTCACACATAGGTGTGTCCCACATTTGTGAGGGAGGCTCCTCCATATTTACTTGGTTACACACCTTCAAAGAAGGAGAATGTCCCAGTGTTTACAGCAGACGAAAGTTCAGTGAAACTTCTTGTGTGGGGCTTCTGGTGTTTGAAATTACCCTGGGCAGGCTCAGCACATGTAGCTCAGCAGCTAAGAGCGCCAACCACATACACCGGAGCTGGCAGGTTCAAATCTAACCTGGGCCTGTCAAACAACAATGACAACTACAACCAAAAAATAGCCGGGCATTGTGGTGGACGCCTGTAGTCCCAGTTACTTGGGAGGATGAGGCAAGAGAATCGCTTAAGCCAAAGAGTTGGAGGTTCCTATGAACTGTGACACCACGGCACTCTACCGAGGGCAATATAGTGAGACTCTGTCACAAAAAAAAGGAAAGAAAGAAAAGAAAAATTACTTGCTTTTATTTGCCTGTGGTGATTACTCCCTGAAAAGTGTAATAAACATGACGTCATATATCACACCCCTGCTCTGTAGCAGAGTGACTATTCAGAGCATCAGTCAGGTACGTGGAGAATAAGCACCCAATAATTCCTTAACATGTCCACCTCTTCTACTAGCTCCTGTTGTTAATGAGAATATTAAATCATCAGAGCTGCATCACTCTTATTGGGACTAAATTGAGTAAACTAAGAATGTGACCTTTTGAGAATCACTCAGAACTTAGCAAACTGTAGGAGAAATGGCTGATTCTTTCCTCTTTTTCCCTCTGTTGGGAGTCCTGGTGTAGTCACTGTACTTCCTTCTTCAGAGAAGGGCCCCAACAAAGGAACCAGGAAAACTCTGCCGTTTGTGACTTCGCCCACTTAATGAACTTCACTCAGCCTCCGTGACCTCATCCACAAAACAGCAGGGATGCTTGTTGAATAAAATTGTATTGAAATGTAATGAGGTGACAGAAATACAGCTGGGAAAACAGCTGGGATTAATGCAGCATTTTCATTCTTTCTCTCAAAAAGGGGACTTTCATTGTAAATTTATGGTTTTGATAAATGTACCTTAATTTGTTTCCTAGAATTTAAAGTCTTGCATTTATGTAAGATTCAAACTGAACTAATACATCTTATGTTAGGAACAATTTAAGCTTGACATTATGAAACTGTGTATTCAACTAATAGGCCAAAAGAATTTAAATTCTGGGATCTCTGAGCATAATATCAGGGGAAATGCAAAATAAGAGACATTCCTCTGGCTTGCAGAAAGACCTGTATGCTGGGGATAGATAAGAAACCCAGAATCAGTGAAATGATAAAAATGCCTGCACACACACTTCTAGCACATTCCCCAATGAAAGCTATTCACCAGGATCACGTTCTCATTTGTATGCTTAAAATGAAGAAAAAAACAAAACTCATTCAAAGGAAATTTGCTTTCTAGTTGGTATTGCATCTCCCAGAGGATACCCAGGGTCCTATCTGCAACATCTGCACATGTTCTCTCCTGTTGTCTTTCCCACAATACAATGAGGGAGATAGTCCAGCATTTTGCAGTTGAAGAAACTGAAGTTCTGGAGAAGTTATATGACCTGCCTAAAGCCGCCAGACAGTAATCCATAAAGCCAGGATTATAACGCTCGGGTTTGGCCTGCTCTAAATCCAGGGCTCTTTACTCAGAGTGTCAGTAATATACTCCAAGGGAGTTTTTATTTTTCACATTTAATGGCACCTTTCTTCATCAAGATTTCTACAAACTGAAAAATTGACTTGCAGGTTATTTTTAGAAATCATTTCACCCATCACTGAAAGCAGCCTTCCCAGAGCTTTTCAAAAGCATACAAAATATTGCCTGAAAGTTTAACGACATGGTAAAAGGAAAGAGAAAAAGTATTAGAAACTACAGAGTGTTTATGCATAAACAGCAGAGGACACCTATGGGGGCAGCGGAGTGACTCCCACTGAGCTGCCTGGGCTGAATGAACTTTTAAGTAACACGGGCTTTCTTGAGTCATTGCCTGGGTCCTCTCAAGGGCTTACTGTACCTGGCTGGGGCATTTATCACACAAATTGCAGTGTCCAAAAGCAATCCTAATAACTTGGGTGCTAATCAAGATGGCTGGAAGTAGTAACTGTTGGGAACCCAAGTCAGACTCACGGAGAGACGCAAAGGTCAAAGCTGGAGAGCAAATACTGAGTCAGGAGCAACAGCAATGAGAAACCCCAACAGGAAAGCGAGGCGCGAAATCCAAAACCTGGAAGCTTGGGAAGAAGCAGAGAAATGTAGTCTGGAATGCAACGGAAGTATTGTTTCAGAATGAGGAGTGTGAACCGTGTGACGAAATTGGAACACCTCTGTTATGACCTCTGCCTGATGCCTGGGGCCACCCAAATGGGCTAAAGGAATTTACTTTTCTGTTGATCCCACCTTCAAGTCTATCACATGAACTCTTACAAAGTTTCATAATGGGACTTAATAAAATTTAAGTAACTTTAGGACTACACACACAGGAGGTAAGTAACATGCCATTTTATACGTTCCATATCCAAAGACATAGTGAATTTGTCAACCCACCCAGGAACTAGGTTAGACTTCAACTCTGCAATGCTGCCATCTTGTCATCTGCTGGGATGGGCATTTCCAGGTTCTTACATACCTACTCTCCTGATCGTTTGGCTTCATGGGAAAGGCCCATACCCCAGATGTCAACACCTAAAGACCCAAAAATGTTCACAGCTCATCTCCACCTGTCAAATAGTCTAGGGTCTCCCCTTCTTTCGTGATCTGGGGCCATTGTGTTCAGCTCTGGTGTGGGTTTGTAAGAGCACTGCTGTGCTCAGCCATGTGCACAGACTCTGGGGAAAGTACACAACTTCTTCTTGAGCACCACAGAAACTGCTTTCGACCATCGTGGTCAAGCAGGGCACCATCAGGACTCCCGAACAGAAGTTTACTCTAAGGATATTGCCCTGATTCTGGAAGTAAAACCCCTCGGGGAAGAAAAAGGATTTCCTTCTGCACAGCATCTTGATTTCTGTGATCTTTTCTGGGAAAAGCAATCTCTGCCTCCTCCAAGGATAAGTCTCCGTCTGCCTTCCAGACCTTGGAAATTTGAAAAAAGGACACAAAAGTAGGAAAAATACTGAAGCTGATTGGCCTGGCAGGGGCACCCTGAAGTGACTATCCACCAGTTCCTGCTGCCTGGGCCCCTAAAGGACCCTATGTCTACTCTTTCTAAGCCTAAGTCTGATTTTCCTTCAATGCAATGAGTTTTTCCCATTTCATTCCACATGAAGCAGAAAGTTTCTTTTGCTTATAACCATAGAATTCTGAGGGCTACTCCCCATGAGGGGTGAAAGTAAGAAGGCAGGACCCAGGAGGAATAGCCAGGAAGTGGGAACAGCAAAAGGGTGTCGGTAGGTCGTGTGCCCAGGACTGGTGGCTCCCAGCCTGGTGTCCTGCACATCTCATCACCAACAGCTTTCTTAAATGTTTTCCCCAAATGCCCCATTTCTGCAGAGGAAAGCTACCCTGGCTATATAAAATTTCAGTTTTGCTTGCCTCCAGCTGGGTTTTTATCACTCAACATAGTGGTCATTGCTCCTTCAGAAGCTTGATTGAAAAGAGGTAGGGGAATGAACTAAACATTGTTTACATTAGTGAAGTGTGACTGGCCACACCTGTCTTGAAGAAATAAAATGGTGTTTCTTGGACATAATAAGTTCAGGGGACAATTTCTACACAGGAAGCCAGCCACGGTTGTGAAATGCAGGTCACTTGATCATAATGGCTACATGTGGCCAGACCACACACCCAACATCTTCTTTGGACCTTCCCATTTCTAGGACAGTGAACTCCTCTGCACCCTTCATGATACAACTCAGCATCTTGTCACCACCCTGAAACCCAGGCTGAGCCAGTCATTCCTTGCCTATGCTTCTGTGGCATGCAATAATGAAGGCTGCACTTCCCGCTACCAGTTTGATAATTACTCAGCTTCATCCATCTCTCCCACTAACTAGTAATCTCCTTGCCTTTGAGGGCTTTGCCTACAGCACTTATTGTAGTATCTGGCACACAGTCAGCACTTATAGTTAATTTACTGTCCTTTAAAAGAATATTTTTTTCTTTTTTTTTTTTTTTATTAAATCATAGCTGTGTACATTAATGTGCCTTTAAAAGAATTTTATAAGTAAACCTTGCTCTCACCTCTCTTTGGTGAATGCCCTGCCTAGAACTTTACATCAGCATTATGCTAAGAAGGTTTGTAAAGCTGAATTTTTCACAGTGAGTTCTTAGCTTTCCTACAGTTTTAATATGCATTTTTTTTTAACTGTAAACCTTTTTTTTTGTTGTTGTTGTTTTTTATTAAATCATAGCTGTGTACATTAATGCGATCATGGGGCACCATACACTGGTTTTATAGACCGTTTGACACATTTTCATCACACTGGTTAACATAGCCTTCCTGGCATTTTCTTAGTTATTGTGTTAAGACATTT